>JXXA01018088.1:0-16460 GCA_000956255.1 Anopheles punctulatus
ATCATTCTATTTGTAGGATGTTCACAAATGTTGCGAAATTAAATTACTTAAGGATTTATGTTGCTCATTAAGAAAGGAGAAGAATCCATATCGCCAGCAATTTCTGCAAACCATTTTAAGAACAAAATATTGCTATTTTATATTTTGTTTGTAGCTGTTCACTTCACTTTTCACATTCACTTTTTCAAAACGTTTGCTTTTGAGATTCGAAATTCACCGACTCATGCATTCGCCAATAAATAAAACCGTTATTTTAAATTTTGAACACATCTGTGCAATATTGAACATATCAATGTAACAATCATCGGACTGTCAAACAAACCGCGCGAACGAACCGGTTCCGATCCGTATAGATCGTTGCGCATCCAGATCGTGCCAACGACTGAAATGGTTGATTTCAAAAAACCACATTCGCTTCTGGTGGGTCCATTGCGAGAATGCTTATCTACATTGTGGGATTATCTAGGCTTTCCTTCCGTAACGCTGCTTAAGTCGTGACAACATTTCAGCACTAATGAGTATAGGAATATTTTCACTCCTGCGTTTTCCCTGCGACGTACTATGCACGATATGATACACCAGCACATGCACCCGTGTTCAGTTGGACGCTGTTTGTTTTGTCCCACAAGAACATTTGTATGGGTTGTCACATACTCTGGTGTAAAATGAAGTAAATTAGAGATTATACTTTGGTCTTACTTTAAACTAATTATAACTGACACTGGATAACTGTAACTGGATGGCCTATTGCATCACTGCGATAAGCCATTGGGCCAAGAATTTGCTTAAATCCTTTAACCTAGCGAAAGTAAAACGGATTGCCCTAGTTTTTATCAAAGACCGCTGAAGATATCAATTAGAACACCTCGGTTCAAGTTACATTATGCACGGGTCAGGTTGTCGCATGGATATCACACCTTGGATCAGTTTAACTTAAAGTTAATCTTACCTTTGCCTTCCGAACCCACTGAGCAACGGTTTCCGCTTTATCGAGGAACGATCCGGTACGGGAGCAGACGTTGATGATGGTGGCTGGTGCTGTTTTTTAACAGTCCTCAAAAGGGACCTTCCGTTGTCACTACTGCTGCTAATACTCACCGGAGCCGGCGGAGCTTTTCGCACGACTACAATATCCTTTTTGGAAGCATGCGAAAGTGTCGAAGGAATTGAAGAGCTTGCCCGACTGGATGACGCTTTCGATGCTAGCGAGCGACCAGAAACGGATGATGATGTTGGTATAACGGCTACCGTTATTGGTCGATTAGAAGATTTCGGCACTGGACCTGCTCTGGACACTATCTGCCTATCGATTTCTGATAACACAGATCTGTCCGATGGAGCTCGCCGTATGTTCACCAACGGTACGGCGGCGTTCAGCTGAGCCGAGGTTATCGACGAGTTTCTCGCGATGCTTATCTGGTTTAATCGTTTTTTATTGATTTTTGCCGTCCGGTTGCCTACACCTTTTGGCTGTAATGCCTGCAAAAATAAAAAGCAACGTAAAGATACTTTGAATGAATAAGAACCACATAATAGCATTAAAACTATTCCATCAGGTGACTAATTCGCTGGTATTATGGCGACACTCTGTTCCAAGCGATAGTGAATGTGTTCGTTCGGGCTCTGGTGCTATCTACTCCCCACATCGACAGAACTCGAGCGATAAAGAAAAAGGTCACACACGGTCCACGTTACACGACTTCTTTGGCCATTACTATGCCACATACCGTGGATTTAGCAGCCGATCCCTTTAGAAAACGATTGTTTTTATTCTCCTTGACAGATTCTACGGAAGGATTCTGTCCATTAGGTAGTGGAGTTTCTGCTACGGGCTCAAAGCTGTAGTCGTCGTGCTGCCACGAAAAAACGTTTCGTATTTTTTGCCTTAAACTGTCCATGGTTGTAAGAATTCTTTAACCACACCACGCGTTGTACGCTTCGCACGGTCAAGTGTATACTATTGCATCGCTTTCAGTTCGGTCCATTCGATAGGCTGCAAACTGATAAGAATCGAGATACTCTCGGTCCATATTGTTCTGTGTTCGTGTTCACAAAACGCAGCGAAGACTTTGCTCCTGTTGAACAGGCCACGCGATGATAAGTTCGCTGACGATGTTGACCAAAATGAATCAAGTAATTCATTGGATAAATGAATTAGCGACAAACAAAACCCTTCCGTAATTTCGTTCAACCATTAAAACTCACGGTTTTGTTGAGATAACGGAGTTTAAATTTTTTACCGTTAAAAAACTGTGACAATTTCTTTAAAAATCACAACAGACTGCGTTGCTTTTTTTTATAATGTGATGTTATGAAAATACCGGTTGAATGAACGTCAGCACGATGCGGCATTATAATTGTTTGTAAACAAACTTTTATTGTCCCTCTTTTTTATTACTCACCTGATACTATCATCAAATCGATGCTCGGAATTAGTTGTGCATATTCGGATCGAATTCATTCGCACCCAACGTCCATGTTTTTTGCCAAATTTTTACACACAAAATTGGATCAATAATCGAGCCGGTTGCCAACATATGATTGGCAATCAAATGTTTGGCGCAGTGCAGTATAACATCACAATATCATCAACAAATAAGGCAATACAAAAACAATAGCTTGACTGAAATACTTTCATTAAACAATAATGGTACGATTTGATGTTTTAGTGTTGATTTGAACACATTTACTACATTTACACAATTTATACAGCGACGAGAAAAACGATGCACAAATTTTCACGGTTTGTTTTTTACCGTACGCAAACAGTAATGGCTGTTCGCGTTGACAGTTGACATCTATAGTCTTTTTCAGTGACGTGCGCCGTTTGCTTGTAAACATTGGTGGCGCGTTTTTCACGAATATTCACGGAACACATCCTCTTGTCGGTGTCGTGATCAAGTATAGCAGCTTGAAGACAGTAAAGGTACAACCAGTCAAATACAGCATACATCAAAATGAGTGATTGGCAACGAAGCCATTCTGACGAGGAAGATGAGGACGAGTTTGAGCCATTTTCAGGACGATCAGGAATTGTTTTAGTGATCGATTGTGCCGGCTACATGTTCCAACAAGCGGGAGATTCAGAACCGCGGTTTGTTGAAGTTCTGCACATAATCGAGGCAATGATGCGCAATAAAGTGATTGCTAGCGAAAAGGAATTGGTATGATAATTTACTTGTCTGTAAATTCTTGTTTTCATCATTTTTTTTAATCAATCATTTTAGGTGGGAGTGGTTTTCTACAACACCAAAAACAATCCGGCTCCGGAAAGTGAGGAGGAACATCAATTAGGACTAGTTGCACCACATCAATGTGCTATCTATTTGCCACTCGCATCCATTTCCGTAGAAATGATTCGCAAAGTACGTGGATTACGCGAATCAAGTGATTATTATAACTTTGACGAAAAGTATGGCCACGTAGAGGGCACCAGCTTGTCCAAAGTGTTGTGGTTCTGTTCGCGTATGTTTTCTCACTGTGGATATAAGCTGGAACAGTCGACAATCGTACTGTTTACCAGCAATGATGAACCACACAATGCCAGCACTATCGAGTACCAGCAAGCTTTGGTGAAGGCTAGAGATTTGCAGCAGAAGGAAATTTACGTTGAGTTGGTTCCAATGGACAGAAACTTTGATTGTAACAAGTTCTATAAAGAATTTCTGTGTACTGTACTGGAGGAAGACATCAACGAATTCGTTGCACCGATATATGAACAATCAACGCAACGATTGTTGCGTCGACTATTCATAAAAAGTCATCAAAAGCGTTCGTTAGCACATTTGAAGTGGCATCTGTCAGATGATTTATCATTGGGTGTTAATATTTACTCACTGTCTAGGTAATATTTATTATTTGCTTGAACATAAAGCAATTGTTTCTTTCAATCACTGCTTTTTCGTATGCCTCCAGGAAACCGCGCTTGCCAAAAAAGGTGAAGTTGTTAAGATCCACCAACGAAGTGATCGTATCAAAACGCGTGCACATATCTTGCACCTTTTCCGAAGAGCGTGAGGAGGAGGACACCAAAGTACTGTTGCCGGGTGAACAAATGTACAACTTACCGATGATATACGTTACGAATTGCATTTCTAAACTTCATTCTTATTCTTTTTTGTATTACCTAGGAAATCGATCATGATCGGAGGAGAAAAAGTATCATTTAAGCCAGAAGAAGCAGCACTAATGAAACAGCTACTACCACCAAGAATACGGTTATTAGGCTTCAAACCTGAATCGATCGTTCAAACAACCAATCATGTACGAGGAAGTTTATTTATGTATCCAAACGAGAATCATATTAATGGCTCCACTACACTGTTCCGGGCGTTGTATGAAAAATGTCTCGAGAAAAAGCAAGTAGCATTCTGCATTTTTACCATGCGCCGAAAGCAAGCACCTAGGTAAGAATACGTTATTGGAAGGGCAATTAGTGTGTTCCGAATGAAGTAAAAATTCAATTAAAATTTTCTTTAGGCTGGTTGCGTTAGTACCACAAGAGAAGTCAGCTCCGAGTCCTTTCGGTGATGCTGATCGATACTGTGGCTTCAGAGTTGAATTTATACCTTTTGCTGGTAAGGACCTAAGAACCGGTGCTGTTTTTATCCTAAGGGATACATTAACGACATGTTTTCGTTCCTGTCAGATGACTTTCGTAAGCTATCCGTGCTTGAGGAGACCGCAGCCATCGAAGTAACTGACGAACAGACTGATGTTTTCAAAAAAGTCATCAAAAAGATCAAGTTCAAATTTCATCCGACAAACTTCGAGAACCCCTCGTCGCAAAACCTGTACATCAATCTCGAGTCGTTACTGTTCGATGTGGAAGATGCCGAACTTTTCGATACCACCCTTCCGGACTATGAACGGATCGATTCAAAGCTAGAAGCATTAGTAGATGATATGCAGAACTTGTTTGGTGAGGTGAGTAGTGACGCTGAAAAGGTCATAGCTATGCAAGCAGCTATAGCGAATGTTTCACATTATTACAGGACACGGAGGAAGCACCGAAACGTCGTCGCAACGTGGTAACGGAGGATGATAATCAACCACAATCAAAAGGAGCACGTGTTGGACCGGCGAGTGACGAAGAATTGCTTGAATTGGTGAAACAGGGCAATGTAAGCGTCCACTCAATAATCCAGTATCGTTTGAATAGTACGATGACAACATATTCATATTCGTATTCTCTCTTTTCTTCCAAAGATTTCTAGTTTAACGATACCGATGCTCAAGGAATATTTACAAAGAAAAAGTGTAAGCGGGCTTTCAAAGTTGACGAAGTCAGGCCTAGTTGATAAGATTCTAGAAACAATAGCAGATTAAATAAGTATGTACGGAGCCTAGCACAGAAAAAATAATAAAATGTTGAGTTTTCGTTATATTTCATTTTCAATAATCTCTACGCTTATTGTCATTTATAGTCTCGAACTAATATTACCTCCGTCACGTCGTAGTCGTCGTCCTTTCTTGCGTTCGATTAAATTCTGCGCTAATCTTTTAATGTATGGCACCACCAATCGGCCCACGCGTTCTAGTATTCGTTTCAGCTAGCAGTGAATCGCATGATTATTTTTGATCGTTTTTTTCGTGTAACCAGGGCCGAAAGATGGGTAGTGTGGATGGATAGTGCGTTTCCGGCTTGTAAATCGTTTCGGCCCACTCGTTCGTGTCGTCACCGTCGGCCGTTTTGAACGGATACGTACCAAGCGTGATCGGCAGCTGCAGTTTGATTTGCTTTTCCAACGATTTCGGTTCGATTAAGAACTGGATGGGCAAAGGGAAACACAGGAAGCTTAACACTAACATTCGGTGACAAAGTTTTCGCACATTACTTACACAAACGTCGTACTGAATCCGGATTAGATGACATCCACGTAGATTTGTTGGTGGCAGTGGTGGCACATAGAGGGATTCGTTCTGCCATTCGTCCCTATGACCAGCCCGTATCTTGCCACGGGCTATCACTGCCAGTTCACGCTTTTCCGTCTGAACAACTTTATCACGAGCGAAATACTGTATCGTCTGAAAACAATTAAAACATTAATTTGTAATCGGTTTCTAGTCCGGTGTCTAATCTTCCACGATACACACCTCAGTAAGAGCAGCTTTTGTGGACTTGATCGTAACACTGCTGGCGTTTGTTACCGTCGCCGTTATCATAATCGATTCACCAGGCACGTACCCCCCGCGGTCGAGAATAATTTTGCACTTCACGATGCCTCCTCCGACGCACGCCATACCGAGATTGTGCTCGATGTTGCATTTAAAGGGATCCTAGAAACGAGCAATTACCAACAAACATTACTTCGTGTGCCAACGGTCGGGCGCTTATCGCGACTCACCGCCAGATACTGT
The DNA here is from genome assembly GCA_000956255.1 of Anopheles punctulatus. NCBI lineage: Eukaryota > Metazoa > Arthropoda > Insecta > Diptera > Culicidae > Anopheles > Anopheles punctulatus. Next base: position 6,361 of record JXXA01018088.1, read on the forward strand.
TGCTCGAGGTTTAGATCGATCGGATTCATCACGATGAACACCTGATGGTTCTTGTGTATCAGCCCGGACGGTTCGCGCAGGCCGGCCTTACAGAAGTACTGCACCCAGCCGTAACGACCGAGAAAGGTCGACGGGAGATCGACCGGTAGACCGAGCTTGAACGGGAAGCTGTGGATGCCGGGGGACAGAATCGTTGGACCTTGATTATCCGAGTCGCCCAGCAGTCGCATGCGAAAGTCGATATAGTTCTCCTTGTCATACGATCGCTCGTGGCGCGTCGAACGCACCCGTACCACACATTCGCCGACTACGTGAAAATGAAGTCCTATAAAAGGAAGAAACGTCCATCATCAATCCAGCCATTAATTTACGTAATAGCTGCAGTGCGTTATTTGTAGGTCCCTTCTTTTTTGCTACAGCCAATTCTTTTTGTATGATGTCATTCCTGTTATGGTGGGACTAGTTGGAATGAAAAAAAAAATTAATAAAGCAGGGACTGATTGTTGATAAATTCATTTTTTTAATTATTTGTTCCTCGAAATTTATAATATAACAACAGGAAAATACAATTAAATTCCTGCATCATGACTCATCACCTACTCAGTGGTTCGATTAATCAAAACTTGATCATCCATCATTAACGACCCGTGCATCGTCAAAAAAAAGTGTTTGACCAGTATGTTGGTTTAAAGTAAACCAACGTCGACGACCCGACTAAAGTGGGTAAAACAAAACTGGAAACGCAGACATGCGCACCATGGGGCCAGTATTTGGAAGGCGCAGCACGTCGATTACACAAGCAGACGGGCACAACGGGTCAGGATGGAGGATGGGGTGATGAATGAACGAAGACACATTTGTTGGACGCGGCCTCGTAGGTTGAAGGTTAGCGCAAGCGAACAACAATTCAATACATAGCAGCGCCCGCCCATCGTGACGTTGCGACACACATTGAAAAGATGACGATGGCTACCGATGGTGGCCGATGATGGTGGCCGACAGGAAATGGAACTCACCGAGCACCGGTGTATCATCCTGCAGCTCCAGTAGTACGCGACCGGAGAGAAACTGGCCCGGAAAGTACAGCAGTGACGTGTTGTCGAAGAGGATCAAAAATTTCAGCAATTTCCGCGGCATTGTGAAGATTTGCCCGCAGCGGACCCTTACTGCCGAGGGGTGACGCGATGTGTACTTTCAGCGTCGTCCAACCGTGGTGTCATTGAGTGGAGACGACACTGGTGATGGCGTTGTGTTGTGTTGATCAGCTACCACACACTCTCTGCTACTGCTGCATACGATCGTTACCGATGCCTAAACGCTGCGGGCGACGTGTATGAGAGATACACGTCGTCTACTACCGCCTAACGGTTCAACTGCGGTGCAACTACGAATCCGCGAATCGTTGTCACACTAAAATATCACAGATTTAGACACTATTAGTCACACTGCAAACACGCACACACAAACGCGCCCGATCGTTCCTATGCTAGCGTAGCACATGCGATCAAACCCAACCCGCACAGCAATCGTTCTTTTTACGTGCACTCCATAACTGCGCGATCATAACTTCCTTCTCGGTCGACGAGGTAAAACCGAACGAATGAACCAACGCATAAGCTGCCAACCTTGCCCAGTAGTCTCTCGGTTGGGCTGGACGTGCTGTGGTTGTGTTGGTAGCAGCATCTCCACTATGTTTCCACCCTTGCTAGCTACCACCCTGTGTCCCGTATAGTGTACACGGCATGCCTGAGCGTATGTGTTAGTGAATGAACAGAAGATGAAGTGATGTAAACCTTCAACAACGCCAACCCCACCAAGGGGCCACTGGCCCCCACTACGAACCGCTGCTTTATGCTTTATGTTTACGGTTTTTATACATCGGTCTCTGTCCAACTTGTAGGGCGTCCTGCTCACTCCCGTTTGCTTAATCGCATGTTGCGCGTGTCACACTCGGAGGTACGTTTTTTAAAAGGCTCGTCACTTATGAACGCACCAAGTCTTTTGTGTACATGAATGGATTCGAAGAAGGTAATGAGCTGTCTTTCGGCTAGCTAAACGCTCATTTGCTGTATTTATCGGGTGGTTTCGTAATTAAAACGTTTCCGTTTGTAAAAGTGATGAGATGAATTGCACCTATACTTGGGAAGCAAAGGTTTTTGGAAGACTTGCCGCTAGCGAACTACTCAAGTCTGCAAGACGGATGTTGAGTCGTGATGCATGTCTACAATAAAAACAAATGCATTTTCAATGACTTTATTTCTATACGGCACTGAGCAAACATCACGATCGTGGATACTGTTTTTACATCGCTCGCGTTCAAGATAACTGAGGTTATAAATGCATGATATAGCATCGAGAAAGTTTATAAATAAAAGTAAATAGGGGCTGATTTCAAGAAGTTAAGCTTCAGCATTGGCAATATGATCATCGCTAGGGCAGCCGTAGCTTGGCTTTTTCTTATTTCATTCACTAGCGCTCGTCCTGCTGCTCTGAAACGAATGTTTGGTAGACGTTCGTTTCCTTTTTTCGATGATTCACTCAAAATTAAGCGCCAAACGGACGATCTACATGGAAGCTTCGCAGAAATGGATAAAGTACATTACGGGTGTGTATACAGTGTGTTACTGGTTGCAACTATATCATAAGTTTTTTATTTCTTGAACTTCAGTGCTCCTTTCAGTGAACAATATTCCTCCGAGGGCAACAGCGACGAGTCGATGATCAACATTAGAAAAAAAGCATCGGTGGCAGAAGTTTTTCGGCATCGGTTGATGGCTTGTGGTTTGATCACGACCAAGTCTCCCGAGCGATGGAGAGATCGTTTGCTAGAGGAATTGGAAGAAATAATCAGTGAAATAGAACGAAGGTGTGCCGTCTGCAAATCCATCTACGAAGAACCGTACCGATATGAGATGCTCAGAACTCTGATTAACCCGTGTCCAGCGTGTCGTCGGAAAAACACCAAACAACGACTGCTGCAAACGCTGCAAAAAGTACTGGAAAACGCGTTGGACAGAGGGAATGCGGCAGAAGAAAACGGTGTAGTGCACGAAGAAAAATTCCACGCCCATGATGGAAACATTTGGCCCATTACCGACGTTCCTAAAAGCAGAAAAACAAGAAGTACGACAGAAATGCCAATTGAAGTTCCAACGACCGTGTACGGTAACACACGAGAAGCTTCTATCAACGCTCCAATTCAGAACTATAAATTAAAAACCCCATCTTGGTGGCAACACCATGAACATACTACAGAATCGAAATGGACGAATGATACAACGGTTGATAGCACATCGAGCGTAAATCTTACAATAATTGATAAACCTTACAAGAAAAATGAACCCAAACATGTGGAAGTGGCGTTAAACAATGGAGAACCGATTGACAATATTCACGATTTTCTACAACAGTACATGAACCTCGTCTACGGTGGACATCCGGGCAATGAACAACGGAAGCAGTTTTTTCTTGAACAGTTATGCCGAAATGCAACCAACGGAAGGATCGTGCTCCAGTGCAAAGACGTTGGTGCACACCGAAAAACTCGATCCCCAACTGCTCCAACAAAGGAAAAAGTATCAGCTTGGAATCTTGGTAAAAATACCAACTTCTCAGGTGACGTTCAAAAGCCAATACTTTTTACTACCCCATCTTTAGAAGGTAAATGAATACAGCCCTTGTTTATGTTACAAAAAATCTAACCTTGTTCAACGGTTTTATATCATCTACAGATGCACGACGTGCGAATTCTATCTACTCTTCACTGTGGAGTCTTGGTAGAAAAATACACCATTGGCACGGAATGAGATAGACTTCAAATAAAACGATTTTAAGTTTCTTTAATTTGATCTAATTTAATCATTTGGACCGATTCACGTATTACTCTTATTTTGCCCTGTTACCGTAAATATAACAACAGCCTTTTTGAATGATTTATTTTAAAGTTGTTACTGTCATCGACCGCTGACAGCAAAACATGTCACAACTGTCAAAACGATAAATGAAAAAATCGGCGCGATACAACCCCACACGCGAGCAGCCGGCAAAAAACACTGAGAAAATAAAGTAAAAGTCTAGAATCAGCTAGTTGTACTTTCTAAAAACTAATAGCAGTCTGTGAGACGTATCGATTCGTGCCCGGTAACCATATTAACCACAATGTCAGCCGATATCTGCGTGGAGAAGGTGGATGTTTTACGTTACTCGCGCGAACAATGTAACGCCACCGAGGGAGCAGGTGCGGAAGGTTTGTGTTTGTAGCATTCCAACGCAATTGTTTGATGTTAATATTTTGCGAGTTTTCATTCGTTCTTGCAGAAAAATGTGGAATATTGGAGCGTAATGGACTAGCTTGGTATGCACGCGATTCCGTGCTGGAGGTTTTTAACATCAACTCCAGCTTTAAGGTTATTTCACAGAATTTTCAGACTTGCGCAAGGTAAGCAATCAGCGTGTTGCTAGCAACGAGCAGCATGAATTGAGCCGGTATTGGAATGCTGTACTGATTTTCTTCTTACCGTATCCATATATAGCAAAATAAAGCCGTGTACAGTGCAATGTGTAGAAGAGGTGGAATCGCCATATTGTACGCTACTTGCCGTGGGGCTCCGTCTGGGAACGGAACAGTCACAGGTAGTGTTTCTCTCCGCGCGGGGAGGTCGTGAAGTAGGACGCTTCGACGTGCCAGAGGATGTTAAGCTGTTGCGCTACGTCGATCCTAACTCGTGTTCGATAGGGCTGTTGAGCAAGTACCAGGGATGCATCGCTGCCGGAACGGATGATGGAAAGGTCATTCTGATCGATCTGTGCTTGAAGCAGCAGCAAAACGGTATGATATAATTCCTAGCTGTGGTAGAATCAGCTATGGCTGTTCGTGACACGGTTATATTGACGGCATACGGTTTTATTTTCCATTCAGGGTACGGATTAGACATAGCTATGAATTCCCCCGAGAAGAGACAATGTCACTTAGAATTCTCCCGAGTAGACATGAAACAGCTGGTGCACAATCATGAAAAGGTTCAAGAACGCGGTCTTTACTTCGGCTTGCAGCTCAGTCACAACGAGAAAGCATCGGTAGAGTACATTCTGGACATAGTACCACTGAAAGTGATCTGTATCGGGTTCGCCGATGGAACTGTGGTCCTCTGGGATCTTGTCGATCATTCCATCATGCACCGAATTGCTGCACCAACGGAAGACTGTGCCGTCGTGACGCTGAATTACGTCGAACCGAGTGACGATCCGAAGGCGTGTCTGTATCTGTGGATCTGTTACGCACACGCCGAAGGTGCGTTTGCCTTTATGCACATGATCATGTGCGAGGAGAAGTACATCCAGCAGGGTACATTCGTTTACGATCAGTTTGTTTCGTGTTCGTCCCGGCTCACCCTTACTAGTTACGACCCGGGAAGCATTCCACTCAATGTGCAGACAGTCACAAAGAAGGTGTCCCAGGAGGACGAACCGATCACGCTGTGCGTGCTGAGCTGGTTGGGCTCGAACCGTGTAACGACCGTCATGGTGTTCGATCTGAATCAGTGGTACAAGGCTGAAATGCCATACGAGTGTGACTGGCAGCAAGAACTAACGCATACGGTCGTGTTTAAGTTGCCAGAAGAAAGTTTTCATGCGCGGTTGAATGAGAAATCATTGGTGTTGTTCCGTTCGCTGCAGCGTCCCGAAGAACATTTCTATCCCAGCTCGCTAGCTTTCGGTAAGAGCGTTTCGGAGGACAAGCAATTCTTTTCCATTTGTATCTAATGTAATCCTTTAACGTTTCCTTTTTTCCTGAGTACAGATATAATGAACTTTAGTGGTTTTAACCGTACTACGTACCGATGGATAGGCTTGCAGAACAAACTACTTCAGTATCTTGAGCTGGACGGTGCAAACCGCGTCATTCAGCCAGCTGCTCTGTATGGCATGCTATGTCGGGCTGCGCTGCTGCCTCAGTTCTACGAACCGATATCACCCTCGGATGGAATTGTGAAGGAGCAGCGTGAATTTATTCTTTCTCTGGCACTCGAGTACAACTGTCACGGGTTTCTGCAGAGCTGCATCGATATTTGGGCAGATGGAAGTCACCTGGGTGCGGATCCACAGCAGGGCGTATCGCTTTCGACCGTCACCGATTGGATCTGGAATCGTTCGAAAGCGCTGAAAACGGTTTGTAATCGAATGCTGGCAGCACTGATGACGGACCAAGCGGGACGACGGGTGGATGCTCGTACGCAGGACGCTCTTTCGCACTGTACCCGGCAGATGAAACAGCTAGCCGAACTGTACCGCACGATCATTAGCAACTATTTGGAGTTCATCCCGGAAACTGGTAAGTTGTACCGCGATCGTGTTTAAAGCGGCCTCATTCTCGTACTCATTTTCTCCCCTATCCTCTACTTTCAGTTCGTGATCGTCTGTCGAAAGAATCGGACTCGATTTCGGCAGCTGCCGAATATCAGGACATTCTACAGTGGCTGCTTCACATCGGTGTTCTACCGGAGGCAAACGACTCGGACGAAGAGCTGCAGAACGATTCGCTCCAGCTGGTACCGTATCCGTACAGCAGGCTGGCGGAATTCTATCGTAAGCGCCGCCGTATGCTGGAGGACAACGAAAGAAGCAACGACATACCGGATGTGCCCGCGATACGTCAGCTACTTTTCATCGACAATTTACTCGAGCGTGAGTTTGATCGCGAAACGCTATGGAAGGCATGGCATGAGGGCAGCAACACAGACAGGCAACCACTCTATCCGCCACGGTCGCTGCAAAGAGCGCTGCGTGTTTTACTCATCCCGGACGCACCGTGGGAACGGAAACTCGTTCTGCTGCTCTATCTATTCATGGATGTGGTGGCAGCGGTCGAGGACGAAAGGTAATCAGAAGCATTTGCAAGAGCAATTTTAAACCATACCTCCTAACTGAATGCTAATCATCTTTTCTTTCGCTGAAAAAAAGGCATTGTAATGTAGTGCGACAGCTGGAAAAATTCCCACGCATTTTTCAGCTAAAGCTCGGCCTGATGCGACGCGTGCAAGCTTTTTGGCATCTGGATCACGGGAATGTCTCGGTAAGTGTTTCCTCTGTTGCCATTATGTTTGGACGACTTTTGTTTTAATAACGCCTCTTATGTAACGTATTTCGCACAGGAAACCGTGGAGGAATTCCTTTCGCCTCTTTCCGGTTCGATCGATTTTCCACAGTGGCACCGGGAGTTGACAGTGTCGGTGCTGCTGCAGCTAGAAGCACCAAATCTTGCCTTGAAAGTTCTTCGTGCGCCCGGTTCTCCCGTTTCGCCCCAACTCGAGCTTACCACGCTCGTGCAGAACAATCTGATAGCGGAAGCGTTCAGTTTGCAGCGTCGCTCTCCACAGCCGGACGGGCGCCAGCTGATCTGGTTCATCGAGGCCATCCTACAAGCAGGCACCCCGGACACGTTGCTTGAGTTCGCACTGAATGATGATGAGAAGCAGGTACTGCGGTACTACCTACGCGACAGTCCGCTGGAGGTAAGCGACAACTTGATGTTGGTACATCTGTTGCAGAACTTCGAATTCGTCGAAGCGGTCCAGCTCGTGGATCGATTAGGGCGCAAGCGTAATGTGGAGGTACAGAAGAAAATTCTAGGTCTCTACCACAACGCGCTCGATCCGACTAGCCAACAGTTGGCCTATCTCTCCTATCAGCATGCACACGAGCTAGAACCGAAAATCGGAAGTGATGGTGCGGGAGATGATGGCATGTCAACAGCAGCAGCGGATAAGACGGAATCGTTGAGTTCGTGTTTAATACGTACCAAATCCGATTTACGTGTGCGCGTGATGCACCGAACGATTACGGCCATCAAGGAGGCAGCCATCGTGGTTGGCCTGCAGCATGAACGTCCATTTCTGGAGAAGCCAAGTCTCGGTACCTTCCGGGGACGTCCGACTGTGCGCAGCTTAAACGTCTGCTATCCGGTGCGTTTGGATCCGACGATGAACAAACGACGCCAGCGGGAATGCGACATCTCGCTGGAGGAACTTGCAAAGGGCCGTAAACCTACGAGTCCGCTGCTAAACGAAGAGGATGGCTACGGAAATCCACGCAAGAAGCGATTCTTAGGACCGGAACGAACCAATCCCTCGGCGGGGGCGAGAAAGCTCAACAACTTTGAAACACCGGTACCAGTGATTCCAGAGTTTCGCCCGATGAAGCCCAAATTTAACTTTACGGCATCATCCTTCAACACGGGACTCGGGTCGAATGGTGCGGATAAGATGATTGCTCGATCCACAAAATCAACTAGCCATTCGCCGAGCATCTTTCTTACCACGCCACCGATCGCTAAGAAACAGCATCCTCCACAGGGCACAAACGATCATTCCAATTCGTTGGCTTCCGATGGACATAATGATTCCATCACACCGCCGGGCATACTAAAACCTAGTCAAACGGAAACAGGGAACAGTAAATCCCCCGCGACGTACGAACGAATAGCAGTGGATGTTGAGGAAAAAGTGCTGAGATTTGATTTACCACACGGTTCCACTCTCGATGAGTCCTGTTTAATCGACGATGCAGAGCCGCCAGCCCGAGAGGTGACAGATATTGCCACCTCGACCGCCCTTACACCTGCGATACGGCGCGACCTTGATTTGTCCGGTATCTCAAACGATGATTTCTATTCGCCTGAGGTAACGATGGAGCCGAGTAGTTTGCAGCAGGTTCTTGCAACTACAATCGGCATACCGGCCGGGCGTCCTTCTATACATCGATCACGGTCGGCTACACCTAGCAAGGGAATGGAACCAGTGATCGGGGCATCCAAGAACATTGCTATCATCATTGAAGATCATCTTGAGGAAGACCGTTCGGCAAATAAGGTGGATGAACCGCAGCATCAACAACAGCAGCAACCGCTAGAGGAGGAAATGGAAGTGGATGTTGAGCGAGCTTGTTCGGCGAAGGAAAATGTGCTCGTTATTGAGGATAGTGATGCGGAACAGGTTAACGCCAACGAGGTGCAGCCGGCAGTAACTCACTATCAAGATGAAATAGTAATCCTCGACGAGGAATCGTCCCAGCAGAGTGAGCCGGAAACTGGTAACAAGTAAGTATATCTAATGGTAGGTGTAATTATGACAACGAATTTCGTATCTATTTCACCCTGCCCCGATTAACACTCATCCTGTGACTTTCTTGACTTGCCCTGGTACATACCACATACCATTAAAAATAAGCAATATTGGAATATTTAAAAAAACATATTTGGAAACGAAGTTACTATCAAGAGCGTTTCAATCTTTCACCAGGAACAAAGTGATGGATACATACACTTTTGAGGAAGAATCGAGTCAAGAGGACACATCGCCGATAACGTCTCAACAATATCATTATCGTCCTTCGCTTGGAATCGTGGAGCAACAAGATGCCGCTGAAGAGTGGGGTTCAGATGAAGAGCACGAAGGTGAGGAAGAAGTGGATGAAGAAGACTCTCAACCTGATGGTGATGGAGAAGACGACGCCGACGACGACGTCATTGAGGACACCGTTGTGTGCGATGGGTATTTTGAAGATGAAGACGAAGAAGAGGAAGGAGACGATGAGGAAAACAACAGTTACGATGGTGGCGAGGATGATGATAGCATTCTGGAGATAATCGACCTAAGCGACGATGACGAAGAAGTGCGTCCCGACGCAGTACAGCTCGATGAGAACAGTAGTTCCGAATCGTCTTCATCGTCATCTTCCGATGGGAACGATAATGAGCCGATACCAGCCGCAGTCGCAGCACCGCCCGATGCACCGGAAGCACAGGATGAACTGTGGAACTACGAAGAGTCGGTTTCGAATGAAGGGCACCAATGTCGGCAGGAGCTGCCCCAGGAAGCGGTTGCTGATTTGATGGGTTACATTCAGGTCCCTACAACATCCTCTTCGACGCATCGCACAGAACGGGAAGCGACCACGTCGCCATCCAACGCACAGGATGAGGCAGAGTCATCGGAGGTGGAAGATTTATCTGTTCCCCAGCAGGAGACACGTGATCCTACGGCTACTGGAAGCGATGAACAGTGGCCGGATAGTGTGGCTAGTTCGAGCTCGAATCATGCGGC
>JXXA01018093.1:0-11612 GCA_000956255.1 Anopheles punctulatus
AGTTGGAGAAATTATCTGCAACGATTTTGCACAGTACCCAAACTATTTTTGGCTAATAGCTCCAACTGAAATTGGGTCCGTTTGTTCAGAAGTAGGTTTTTAATGTAATTATCGTTTTAATATTTAAATCTTTCGCTTTAACCTCCCTCGGCAGCATGGAACGCTCAACATGCTCTCTTATAATTTCAACCCTCCACGACAGCTGGCAAAAACTAGCGTGGAAAACATGCCGGGCCCGTTCAAGCCACTTATAACTTTCCACCAATTCTCCAACTCCGTCACATGGCAACAAAGTCATGTTCACGGAATTCAAAAATTAATCCCAATCCTATCGTTTTCATCTTCACTCTCCGACACACACACACTTGAATTCACATTTGCAGATGTAGTTGCTTGTGTGTTCCCACCACCCAAAAACGGAAGACCCACGAGGTGGGCTTCTACGGTCGCAAGAGTTGGAAAACTTCCCCAGCGGCAGATAAACATTAAATTAATTATTTAACTTTCTTCATTAATCAACTTTCGAGATGATTCCGCCTCGTGCTACTGCACAGGGCATAGCCGGGAAAAGTCGATCCTTGTGGTTACAGTATTCAACCGTTCCGCGACACGGTGACACTATAGGGCGCATTAGGGTATAAGTTTACGCATTTAAAGTTTCCTCGAGCGCGAGACTAGCGTTTAGTGTACATTCACAACACTGCAAGTGACCTTGCTCGTTTATTAGCATCGATATTTATCGCTATTGAGGCGCCTTTGTTCGTAGAAGGTGTATTGGCGCTAAAAAAGTCCAGACATTAAAGAGATAGCATGTATGATTTATCCACGAACGCTTCATAAACATTGAGTAATGTTACTACTTAAGATCGCAGTGGAAAACTTCTTATGAACTACAGATGAAATATTAGCTATTGTTTGAAATGGGAAATAATATTTGAACAAACAGATTTTTCGTGAAATTTATTAATTTTCATGATATTACAAAACCATTTATTTAACCAAGGCCTGTATGTCCTGGCCTTGCTGGTTTTATAGAATTTGTAAAACCTTTTCTAAAGAACTCTCCTCTGGAATTGTAGCATCTCGAAAATTTCCCTGGAGATAAATTCTTCGTACATCTCAGATAGATTTAAAACAAATTCGAAACTGCACCAAGCTTCACCTGAATGTTAAATGAGCCCAGGTGAACAGTATTCTAACGCGAGCGTGTATAACGTCGACTCATCATGTATTATTCAAATGTGAGTCGAAATGAAAAAAAAACAAAGCAAATTGTTCAAAACGGGTTGCTCCATCACAATGCCTGCCACAGTATGTCTCATTTCTCATTAACGACACAGAAGGGAATTAAATTACAACCTTTATTTACATGGCCGAGAGAAGATAACGATCGTTACATTCGCAATTACGGCCGGCTTTGATTGTGCTAGGCAGATTTCCTTAAACCCTCCACAGGCAAAAGAAGCTCAAATACGTAATGTTCCACTCTTTTTATTTGCCTCTGCATTGTGGAGCTCATAAAAAAAGGATTTTAACAAGAAAAACTTTAGACTTCTTTTTCAATACCATTTAACCCCCGGTATCAGCAACGCAATCAGTGTTTCATTCAGGCAATATCATAACCAATACAAAATAGAAGTGATTTTTTTCCTCCAATGCTGTTGGCACGATTTTGTTGTATTTTTCATCCTACCGTATCAACACATCCGCTCCGGAAAAAAGTCACGTCCCGATGTCCTGCACAACGAACGCGAAGGAAAAACATACACACTAATTCGATCGACAAGTGACCGTTGACCTCTCGCGTGGACGCAATGTTGCAATTTGCTCCGGGAAGCCGGATTCAGTTTGTTCCATTTCGTGACAAAGTCATCTTGACCATTCGCTGTGTATTTGTCTGTGAATGTCAAAGTCTGGTGATGGAAGTGACTAGTACACGAGACGATAGAAATAGACAAACGCATTTTAAACGTGTAGTGATGATTAAAGTCTGTTTCCCTGTTATTTGCAACGATTTTGAAAGCAATTTAAATTATATACTCAAGATGCAATCGACTAAAGCTTCTCCTTATTGTGTTCGTAAATCCCGCACACCCTTTTAAACGGATTGTAGCATTCAATTAATCATCCACAAGTACACTCGAGCATTAAGAGATTAAGTTGCTTCCTCTACTCGCTGAGAAGTTATATTTATGATTCTAGTACACACAAACAGATAGCACTGCATTGTTGCAACCTGCATCTGAAGCATCTCTTTCTCCAACTCGCAGCAAGTGACACACAATCGCACTTCACGAAGGAAAATCATCGCTGCGTTGATTCATTACTCTTCGTCATGCTCATCATCCTTTTCGTAATCAACAAAATCCGACATTCCGGAGGGATGGAATGAAAGACCGTTCCGCTGCGCCTGAGGGACAGACAGACAGACAGACAAATAGTCGGCAGTGTCTAATGCAATGACGTTTATGTACCACCCGAACGCGTACCACCACCGGTGTCAGAGATGAACAACAACGGCAGCACAATAACACCGGAATCGCTTCAAGCGCTCCGTTCTGCGTGGAAAGCACCATCTTCGCGGGAAAACCTTTCCAAAATTCGACGCTACATAAAAGGATATCACATCCCAAGGTACACCATAACCAACGAACACCAAAAATAAAAACAAAACCTCTTCCTCCCTCGAGGGACACACAAACACACAATCAAAATGTCTGTTTTCATTCCCGAAAATAATCTCGTTTTCTGCCGCGCTGGTAGTGGATGAGTTTGTGAAACCCTCTGAAATGTGCACCTCCATTATGGTGTTTTCTTTAAATATCAAATAAAAGAATGCGCTAAGAACAACCCTCAAGTTAAAGCTATTAAAGGGTGGTGATGACGAGTGACTTGTTTACAGGTCTGGCACATGCCAGAGTTTTGCTGTCGAATCGTACTCATCTTACGATTCTGATGCGAGCGCTTTAAGCCTGCAGGCGTGATTCCTAATTTCCTATTAAGCACGCTCCCATCGCCTCTCGGAATGCCTTGGCAACCGGCGGTTTGCGACGTGCAAATAAACTTTGAGATGAGTTATTTCTGTTTTGTACTCTTTTCTCTATAGAGTACGTTATTCTGCCATTAACGAAAATTAATAAACGAAACCACAATCTTGAAAACCAAAAGTAATTCGTGTTTTTACACATAAAGGAATAAAGAGTTTGAAATTAAATGAAACCCAACGAAGGATAATTACAAATTAAAATCAACGTTTGCTTAATTGAAAAAATGGATTTAATACATATCTAATTGAGAAAACATTTACTTTTTCAGCTTACATTTTTCAACAAAACATCATGCTTCCTCAAAATAATTGCCATTCAAGTTTAGTAAAAATAGGTATCCCGTTCATTCTTTTATTTGTGTTTTTGTGAGAATACAATCTTTCCCACAAGACCTATAAAACCAGCTCCAATCAATAATTGAGTCATACAATACAAACCGCCTGTTTTATGCATATAAATCGTGTCTAGTTTGGATCAGTTCCCGTACAACAATTTGAAACACCTTTACAGCGCATTGGCGCTTGGGGTTGTAAAAAACACATCTTTTACAGCGCATACGATCACATAAATATTGCCCTGGATTCCCTAAAGGACAATTTTTGGAAATCTCAACTTTATCACCCTGCCAAAAGGCATATTGTCAATCGTGCGCCATCGTTACTGTCCGGATGATCTAGGAGTGTTTTATAGGTATAATAGAACCCGTACGGCGGCTCCATGAGTTCTTCGCCGCGTGCCAGCTATTTATGCAAAAAAGGGGCCGAAACAGTAAAAGGACGATACACATACAGCTACGTTGTGTGTCCGCTCTGCACTACCGTTTCATCGTTTTGAAACCACCAGCATTAGCTCTGGACATTGGCTTGAGGTTTATTAGTAGTATATGAAGCTCCGGCCATGGCTCCTCAAGTGCCACTCAAAGGGCTACGTTGCAGTCAAAGTCGTGACAACCCATCATCATCATCATCATCATCATCATCATCGTCGTCGTCGTCGACGACGACCAGCTCAACCTGCCATCGATCATCGGTACTTCCGTCCGTAGGATTTAAGTAAAATATATCAGACATTCGCAAACCGTAACGAGCTGCTGCAGTGGGAGATGTGAAAGGGAATGCTAACGCAAACTACCACCAACACCAACACCACAATGCATAGTTTGGGGAGCTTTATCAAAAGATTAGGACCAGAAAAATGGGCCGCAGCTGGAACGGGAGCGCCGGAAATGTTTTGTCCTTACCGGTTCAATGTCATCAAACGCTGCCCACGGTCCAACAAGGACATAGTTAGACAAACGATTCGAAGAATATCACAACGCAAAGAGGAAGAAATAGGAAGCTTTCAACGGGATGCCATTCTCTGTTTGGGTTAGCCACCCGGCGGGAAATTATTCCAAGGAAAGCAGAAGCGCAACACAAGCACAATTCCTGCCAGCCTGTTCAGGGCTCGTTGTGAAATCGCTCGTTCGAGCGTGGAGTAGCGTTCCGTCTGGCTCTGCAGGCTCTGACTCGTTGGGCGCGGAATTGCCCGCGGCCAACGGAAGGAAAATGACCCGCTGTGACACCGTGATTGAATCGTAAAAAAGAAGCTTATATTGTTTATCGTCGTCGTCGTCGACGTCGCTGCCTTCCACGAGCATGGTCTCGCCGCACGTGAAGTGGTCCTTGCGCACTGCCACAACTATCTCGGTGGCTCGTACGTATGCGAATGATTTTCTTTTCTTTCGTCGCACGCATCGCTTTTTCAAGGTATTCCGAAGCCAACCCACCATCGCAATGTGCAACAAAAGAACCACTGAAGGAAAAGTGACCCAGAAACCTTCGGTGTTCATCTTTGATGGTGATACGCGCATTGATGGGTTGGCTATTTTTCTGAACCGAGGCTAACAAACAGAAGCGGATAAGTGAAAAGCAACATACATCACAGCGGCCACCGGGTGCCGATGAAAAGGTTAGCCCTCCCAGAGGAAAGTGTGAACTATCCCTGCTAGCAAATCAATAGAATGATCGATTTCAAGATCCGTCATTTATATCTGTCAGTGTAGAAATTGATCCGGGAGGCGTTGAGGACGGAAAAGCTAGGATTTAGGATTTCTTTAAAATAAAGGTTTCTCCGTATTCTGGAATGTGGTCATTAGTTATTAATCAAATATAGAACAACTGATTAAAGCCAAAAGTAGCATACTCTGCGGGAGCATAAAGCACTGGCCGTAAATTTCAGTCGTAAAAAGCTTTCCGAAAGCCCTGAAACCCCGCTTTTGAAACGCACTCCAAAAGCGTTTCAAGTCAGTGGGCACATTTTTAATGCAAAATCATAATTTTTAAATTGAAAAACCATACCGCTACCCCACTCAGCGTGCCTTTTTCAAAGTTTTCAAGCAGAAGCTTTAATTACTCTCATTTTACAACCGTTTACCCTCGTCCAAAGTAAATCATGTTTTCCATTCGGTGCCGGGAGAGCGGGTGCGTGGCAAAATAAAACATAATTTTATACGAAACCGGTATGGCTTCATTCCTGGAATTCACATGCAAGTGTTGGCGAGCTGGCTGTTTACGAGAAATTACACTCCCTTTCGTTTTACCGTCAACTTCGTTCTTTGCAAGAACTCACGTGCAAAGAGTTTCTTCCCACAGCGAAATGGAATGATTTAAATAAGAAAACACGAAACACTCACAAGCCCACCCCTCCTGCCTCTCCGGGTGCAGGTGATAACAACTTTTGCCCGAGAAATGCGACATTATTTGCGTGAAATGGACTGATGGGTTCGGGAGAGGGAAGACAGTTGAATCTTGATAGAGCATGACGCGTTAAACATCCATCGTAAGGTGTTCATCCTGCCACCGGTACTTCTCACGGGGCGTGGACTCTTTACAAAACGTAAGCGAGAACACGATGATCAAAACGATGAATCCGGACAGAGCGGCGACACGATGAGTTTCTGTTTTCATTCCTAATCCTTCCCTGTTTGGATTCGACGCTAAAGAATGCTTTGATCCTGAGTTCGCTACGCTAAAAGACGCCATTAAGTGTTGATTTCGTTCATTATTACTCTGGCTTATGCTTTCGCCTTTGCTTCACGAGCACAAAGAAAGCGACAATCGGTTGCTTTTGAGGCGGAGGTGACAGAGTAAATGCCATTAATCCTACTTGCAACGGGCTCGTTGGACGTTGCTCTTTTCTTGTCACGGCTAGTAAGAAAAGAAAGCTACATCTTTTCAATCAACCAAGAAGGCTATTTCGATACCAATGGACTGCCAGTTTTAAGTACGTGCTATTCAAATATTAACCATCAAGAAGCTTAAATCTTAAACTTCCCCACATCCATCCGTCCAATTAATGTCCAACTTGAGAGCGAAACTCTCCAAATCTCACCAAAACACGGCCCAAGAACACCACCAAAATAAAAGGGCATGAGAAAAGTTTTCCCCACCGTCGATTCTTTAACACTTTCGCTACAGCCTCTGCTCTGTCGTGACAAAAAGATCCAAAAGGTGTGGTGCCGGAGTCGTGATGGAACACCTGGGCGCTCGTAAATACAACCAGGGCGGGGATGAACGTTTGCAGTCGGGAAGAGGTTGAACAAAGTTTACGTCAACACGCGCCGCCACACGACGTTCACGTAGTTCTTTTTTTTTTTTTGCTTTTTGCCACTCCCGTGGAAGCCGTCGGGGTTTGTGCGAAAACTTTGTCAAACAACTCGGAAAGCAATACCCGCCGAATCGCCCAAGGGTCCATCAAAATTTCATCACCTGTCGCCCGGACGGGTGGCGGCATCGGGCCGATATTTCAATTAACCAATGGTCGGTGTGGGGATTCATGGGGGCTCTTAATTTAAGCGAAAGGATTCAATAGGAAAGCCTTCGGGCGGCGGACGTGTTGGGTAAAGTTTTTGAACAGATTTCTTTAAAAAAAAGACTGGCGAACACTAAATCGTGCGTTTTTGATGTTCCAGCAATAGCAGTGCTTAAAGTGTACCTTACGACTCGAACGTGAGAGTGATTTGGAACGTAGGTTGCGTATTTTTCATGTATCCAGTACCTGTTACAAAGTATGTAATCAATGTCATATTTTAATTCTTATTCACCCTATATCACGAACGCAAATCAGGTATACGAAATCTAAACATTTTAATAAATTATTGCATACATTTAGGCGTTTGTGTAAAACTTGCCACCAAACGAAACAATTCAAGCTATTCTTACACCACTTCCGACGCAACTCGTTTATTGAATCGGACCTTCAAAGAACGGTTAAGCAGACCAAAAGAAAGGTGTATCTATTTCTATTATTATTTTATCTACCCTCAGACGAATCGAATATGCCCCATTTCCTGTCTTACACAACCGGAGACACGGCGATTGCATGACATTGGCGCACCGGGACCAGTGGTGAAAGCAAATGAACATGTCCCATACGCCCCATGAAACTATCCCAGCCCGTTCGACTACTTCCGCCGGAGCGAAGTACGAATTCCTACCCAAAACTGGGACGACCGAACGCAATAGGAATTGAATCGCTTCCACGACACACCGCTATCTGCTCGTTCATTTTCATTTTCTCGCACACGACAAGCAGAGCGAACTTCCGTTTCCGTACCGGCGTGAGGTAGGTAATACGATAGGATCCTTGTGCGAAGTCTTTAGCATATGCTAGGACAGAAGAGAACAACACAACTGGCTGCAGCAAAAAAAAATAATAGCAAACGCAGCGAGCAGCTGGAAATGAAAACTTTCATGAATATTGAATCCCCACGAATGTCTTGCCATTTAATTCGAACTTTTGTCCCCTCGCTGTTTCCGGTCGACGCTTACATTTGAAGGCGATTCAAAACAAAAAAATCTCCCGAAAAATACCAGAAACATCATCCCCATCATCATCCTCATCTGGAGGATCTGTTTTGTTTTACTTTCCACCGAGCGGACGCTGGAAGACTTTTTTCCGCAGCAGAACTACAGAACAAGAAGATAAAAAACAAACAAACAAACAAATCCATTACGAATTGAGTGTTTTCGTAAACGAAAATTCTTGAATTCCAATGAACCTCGGCCTCTGCCTTACGCCGACTTCTGTTTCGTTTCCGTTTCCATCCCATGCAGGTGCCTGCTTTAGCCGCAACCATTTTCCACCGACCCACTTAACAGTCTCCCATTATTTTTAAGCCGTGCGCTTTGCGCCAAACTCAACACCACGTGGTTGCCTCCCTCCGATGTGCCTATCGCCATGTGTCACGTGCCCTGTGTGCTTCACCCTAATCGCTTCATAACACCGGAGGGGCGAAAAGAAAAAGCGTCTCACTTCGTTCGTGAAAAGCAGGAAATTGACTTGTATCCCGGGAAATGGGTGGCCCATCCATACGCGCCACGAGTACCCCCCCAGTGGCCATTTGATTTTTGGCCCTTCTTTCGCCTTGTTTCCAACCATAATACACTACTTACCCGGGCAATTTCCTTGCGCGTGCAGCAAAAGTTGATAAAGTTAACGTTCACGAAGTCGGCCCCGTAACACACGGTGACAGTTTTCTCCTCGAGCGTGTCCTGCGAGCCCATGGTCACGATCTGACGCAGCTTAATATCCTGCAGCGTGGGGAAGAGAGAGAAGCCAAGAGTGACGGTAATAAAATTAGTATTTATTGTTTGACCGGGTTGTCATTTTTGTGTTTCGTTATTTATCGTTAGGAGCGCGATTCATGTGATTTTTTACGCTTGTTACATGCAGGAAGCTAATGGAATTCATGGAAATCATATAACACGCATGAAAATTTCTGATCTGTCAGCTCCAGTAATGGAGGCATCGACAGTTCAACGAATATTCGCCGGATAGCTGAAATGAAATTTATTACAATTGAAAATTATACCGCAATGGTTATCCGACCTGCTATCCTGAACATGGCATGACGTATCGATTGTAGCTACACGTATAATTTTCAGGTTCGAATGAACCGAGAACCGACATTTGTTCGCTCTCTTCACTTCACGGGCCAACTTCATTGTTGTGCCCCGATTGACAGTTTAATGGACTCGATATTCGTGATGCTAATACAGTTTTCTGGTATCTGGTATTGAGAGAACGCTGTCCGGAACTGGTGGTCTGTTAGGGAAACATTCCGATGCCGGAGTAGATTCCCAGAATTATAATAAAAGCAGGCAAGGAAAAAGAACAGACAAGAGCCCATCGTAAACTAGTCGCCTAAAACTATCTTTTACCTCATCTTCGTCCCGGCCTGAACTTTTACCCAACCACGACACTCACGATATAAACACGTGCAACATCAAATAAGTTATAAACTTCCGCAAAATGCAATTCATGGACAGGTTCTCGCTGCCAGCTGCTTCATTATCAGCAGCGAAAGGACGCTTCATGGGGAATCACTCTCCCAAACAAACATCAATCCCTCGCCCCCGGGTAAAGGGTTCCGAATTCTACAACGGGCTCGAACACGGGGCCCGGGAGCCCCAGGGTCCTTTTGGGCACCACACGCGTCATACCCAATACTGCTCAATATTATGCCGGTAACTTGATTTAAGCAACTCAATAAAGTAAACATAACCTCAAACGATGCATGCAGTACGACGAAATCTTTTGCGCAGCGAAAGGTGTCCCAGATACACCACCGATAGCTGTATGTTGTTTTCGCTCGTACTCGCTTTTTTTACTCTACATTTGAATATTCGTTTCTCTCTCTTTCTATCTCTTTGATGCCTTGCTTTAAAGGCTTTCGATAAAGACATTTACATTGCCAGAGCCGTGTA
Organism: Anopheles punctulatus; assembly: GCA_000956255.1. Taxonomy (NCBI): domain Eukaryota; kingdom Metazoa; phylum Arthropoda; class Insecta; order Diptera; family Culicidae; genus Anopheles; species Anopheles punctulatus. The sequence continues at coordinate 9,797 of JXXA01018093.1, forward strand.
TGTTCTTGCTACGTTGCACGACGAAGAAAAGGTGCCCAAATCTGAACCAAAATCAGTATAATTATAAATAAAAGTTCTTAGTTTTATTGAGCACACATCCTGAGCGGTGTAAACAAATATAAAACGATCATTTTAAAACCGTTTTGTTTGAAAATCACAAATCATAAGCATTAGATCCTTTTCACCACAAGCCCAGCTTTTTGTCCTGCCAGGAGTATACTTTCTGGCTGTGAAAATCTAATAGCGCCTAAAATAATGTAACCAGCGTAGAAGTCTTGTTATATTTATTATTTAAGTACACATTTCAAACTCTACTGAAAGATCACGAAATTTTCGTCGATTCAGACATCGTTGCCACAGAGTGTGGTGGCTCCTTCCTATAAACAGTGTTGGCAGCGAGTAGTAGGAGTGAAAATATTGACAATCACATCCCAACAACCCTTTTTCCTCAACTCACCAGCACCGTACCGTATCCCGGGTACGTTCTGGTAAGGTTCTTTGATCGATCAATTTTCATTGGAAGGTAGGTCTCGCATTTCGTCCCTGCCGTCGACAGAAGCGGAACCCTCTCATGATTTACATCGCTACATGCGTGTTTCGTAGAACATACTCCTATTACGACACCCGAGCCAAAGGTGCTACCGGCGTTTTTTGTTTCTTTCTTTTTTACCAACTCTTCGTAAACTCTGCTATATAGCTCCCGCTACAGGGTTGGAAGAAGATATCAAATCTTCAGCGCACATGTGCACAGTCGTGCAGGCGGCTATTGGTAGTAAATGAAACATGATACAGTAAGCCAAGCGTGCCAAGCTCGTTTGCCATCACATCCAAAACGCACAAACGCTCTGACAAGACCATACACGACCGATGAAAAACGACGTCTTATTCACACCCGCCAAAAGCAAACTGGCGATATGAAAAGAAAGTCTCGCGTAATGCGAAAAAAAGCTGTAATAAATGTATGAAAATGGAAAGTGTGTTTCATCCTCTCTGTGCATTCCTTGCGCTCCCGGGCTTTTCCGGGAACAAGTCGCGCATCTTCATAGTCTGCCAGACAATTTCCAGCAAAACAACCCCAAGATGAAAGTCCACAACACGATCACGACAATAGAGACAGTAGCCGAGAGAGGAAGAGAGAAAAATCAATTTTCACACAAAGAATCAAGCAAAAGATTCTATCGCTTTCGCAAGCGCCTTTTTTCTCAGGTACAACCCGGAAGGAACGTTTGCTGGAAAATTATGCCCCCCTCGAAATCCGTTCCGCTCCGAGATGCGGCGTGGTAACACCATTGGTTCACGTTAATATTCCAGAAGGAAAGCTTACACCCAACACCCACCACCTGCCCGTACGTGTGTTTAATGGTTCTCATTTCCCTTCGCGGAAACCCCGCGGGAGGAAAACTCTTTGACACCGCGAGCCTGACGGTGCATGTTCTGGCGAACATCGAACAACGGGTTTCAGTTTGATGATTTACGAAGTTTTTGCTGCGATGCCCTCACGTATCATAAATCAAGCCGGAGGCAACAATTGAATATGTCAACGCGCAACGAAAGCGTGTTTCGGCGAAAATGTGCGAACCAGTCGATCGAAGTTGTATTACTTTGCATCATTTATTCCAGACTCATACTCATTAAAATGTCGTTAGCTCCGTTAGATTGTTTTAATAAGTAAAAAAAATGCCCAAAGGCCTGCAATTAATTAAACGATTTTTCTTAATTCCATCCTAAACACTTGTGCACTTCCGTGCGGATTGAGTAAACTTGTACCATATCGTTTGCAATCTGCACACTCATCTCCCAAGAACGCATTCAGATA
>JXXA01018105.1:0-12356 GCA_000956255.1 Anopheles punctulatus
TATACTAATATTAAAAATATTTGAAATGAAATTTATGTTAACTTAGATTGAAACTGCTTTTTTATAATGCTAAAGGCATTAATAAGTTCTCCAACGGCCAATAGATGGCGCCACACATGATGTTTCTAAATACTACGGTATTATTTGTTCAATATATTTCTTCATCATTTTTAATTCGTTATCAAATCGCCACGTTTGGACCACGTTTTAATGAAAAGTCAAAAAAAGTCAAAGAAAAGTCAAATGAAAGTAGGTAATGATGGAACACACGTTTATTACAGCGATACCATTATATCATTGTTATGCTTGCCCCCTTTGAATGCTTTTGGTGAGACAGGTGTACTTGATGTAAGGCTATTTACATTGGAAGAAAACTCGTTTAAAAAATAATAATAAAACCTGCTTGCATGTGGAACGAAAATTAATGCTCAATTTAAACACAACAATAACTTCTCTCCCATCAGCGTTAACTTGTCGAGAGTTTCTATTTGCTTGACAGCTTTACAGCAGATGCGAAACTTGGTCAGTCTGTTTTTTTTTTTCAAAACTCTGAGGCATTCTTCCGGACTGCTAAACGTTATTTTGCTTCGTTCACCGAACATTACATTCCGCCCGGAGCGCTTGAGAAGCAAACCTCCCGCTGCAAGGAGTACAGAAAATACCCTTTCATTGTACGCGTTGCGGCATAAGTGGTCCACTCCTGGTTCAGGACTGCTCGGGGATTAAAACGGCATTGTTAGTGGAGCGGAACCCATGCTAGTGTACGCTCTCTGCCCTTTGGCCGGTGAGCAATGCAGCTGGAAATTCCATCGGGATGCTGCTTTGCCCCGTTTCGATCAGTGGAAGCCGAAAGGTACACAAGCGGTACACGGGGGATCCCATTTTCCGCGGGAAAACTACTCCGATGCTGGCCGTCGTTTCCTTCAATCGGATTTTTACCGTCCATTTTTTATGGTTTGCTTTCTGATGCCGCTCGAATCAATAACCTTTGGAGCGGAAAGGAAGATTAAATATGCATCGTTTCGTCGTGCTCTGCAAGCACATCCTCATCATCATCATCCAGAAGGAAAAAACCACAAATTTGTGCTTCCTTCCTTCCGTTTCTGCGATAGTTGCGGTGCTGACTGGAAGGCTGATTTATGTTTCGCTTCTCCCAACGATCACGTTCCTCTCGTTCGACGCGTGGACGGAGTTTTAAGTGCGTCCTAACGAGCGAATTGTGGACGGTTGTGTTCGAAAAAAAAAATTCCAAAAGAAAGGCTTCCTGTGCACTTTTAATAAATGGCAAGTGATTAAATAAGAATTCGATCTTGAACTATTCATTACTTAAACGCTTTTTTGAGGCACCTTTTTGTTTGAGTTACTATCCTATCGGAGAAGTTTAACTTACCGGAGATGCTTACGCTTACTGCAGCCGCAATATCGTTCATCGTGGATAATCTATCATCATCCTTCACGGGAGATAACGTTTGTACTGGCTTGACATCCTGACGATAACTGATTCCGTTCGAGAACGGTTCCGCCGCTTTTTCACACATCCCTTGCAATTAAAGATTAAAGGGATGAAAGCTTCTGGCAGTGTTGGAACCGTCGAGAAGCGAACCAGCGAACACACAGCAGGCAACAATCTACCACATCCGCACAAAGCAATCCGTCACTCATCGCTGGAATTATTTATATCTCACGCCTTCAGTCGGTGGGAGGCGATCGTGTTAGTAACCTCTTTCTTGGTGTTGCTATAGCGTCCCACGCCCACCAACCCACCCGGGTAGTAACAGTCCCAACCCAAAGTCAAGAATCATTCGCCAACGACGCGCCATCTCTTTTTGGTCCAACTGCCAGCAAGCAAACAAAAAAAAAAAATAATAAGATCGTGAACGTCGGAATGCACGGCCACAGACGGGGGATAGTTTTCGTTGCGGTTTTCTGAACATGAACGAAGGGATAAAACCTCACACACACACACACACAGCCAGCAAGGATGCGAAGCGGAGGGTCTATTTATTCGTCTGCCAAATCCACCGACCCGTCTTCACGAATAGATGATTTATTGGTACTGATCGATGAATGGAGAAGGAGTGAAGGGCCAAGGAGAATACCGCCCAGCGGCACTAGATGTGAAACTTGAACCTGTCCGGATGGAAAGGATGGAATATTGGGGATTTTTTTTTATTTTATTTGGTAGATGTTTTCCACCCCGCAGCACAGTTGCTTCCCAACCTGCGATGATGATGTCCGGTCTCGGGTCTCGGATTTGCTGTTCCTGCGCTTGTTTGATGCCGTTCGTCGTTTTCAATTTACTTCCTTGCGGGTGCTGAATGCTTTTAGTTTTCCTTTCGGATGGTTTTTTGTTGTTGTGTCGGTGTGTACGTGTGTTGTTGATGGCTACAGGTTGCTTCCAGCGGTTGCTATGTGTTGCCATGCTATGTGTTGGTGTGTGGGAACCGTGAGTCAAGATGAAGTGTATTTAACGGAGCGCCCTTTGCACAAACTACTATGATCGATCCATCAATTTACTCTCACCACACCTGCGATTTGATTGAGTGGAGGAAATCAACGTTTTGACGCAAAATGGAGTGTGGGATTTGTGGGTGTGTATGTTTATGCTTTTTTTCTCTCCTTCCGCTTTCTCTCGGAAGATTCGATGCAAGTAGACAAACTGGCAAAATTGGCTATTAGTTTTTATTGATGAGACTGCGGCTGATGCTAGGGGTTATCGGTGAGATTACTTGAGCAAGACCGTAGTTCCGTGCGTACTTGTGCTCAAGTGCAGCACGTTGGTTTGAAGTGTCTTTTATGGCCTGCTTAAAGGAGCGCAAAGCTGTTGGTGCGATAATTGCGATTGCTGAAAAATATAGATAGAAGACGGGTAGGAAAGTTGTTTGAGTAGGGGCAGGTTCATCAGACAGCTCGATGGTAATATGAAGTTTGTGAATAAATTGCTGCAAATCTATCCTAAAGAAGACATTATTTGTAAAATTATGCGTGTTTTAAGATAGACGGTTTATTTTCCAATTTTTATCTCCACATTCAACCATGTTTAAATGGACAAATCGCATTATTTACACATTTTAAAGTATTTCAGTACTTTGACAACACAAATCTGCTTGTTTATGTGTTGTAAGTCTCTCCAGTCTCTTCATGCATTTCGTCTCCTTTTGACGTGCACGATGAATGCACGAAGCTCACCGCAAAGGCTCGCCGCAGCTGACAACGGTTTAGCGGTAATCTGCTGTGCACAAAAAGCGGACAGATTAATCATAAACCCGGGGTCGCAACTTCGCCAGCGGCCGAGCGTGTATCTTCATCACCATCACTAACAACCTGTCCGTTCAACTCTATTAATGTCCTCCCTTTCATCCGCGACTATGCTTTATCGCACTACAAACATTTACATATTTTGATATCGAAGCGATTTATGATGTTTTTTTTTGTTTGTTTAGCTGCTTCCTGCTGTTGTTGGGAAGCTTTGTAAATCCACTCACTCGCCTGGTAGATTCCATATGTTGTGGCTCTTTTTTACAATTTCCGCCTTAAAGTATGCACACCTCGGTTCAAATTGAATGATTTAAAGTGTAGTTCGCATTTTGAACGTTTCTTTGGTAGTTATTTTAAATGGAGGTATGTAAAATTTGTTAAATAAGTAAAAGATAACATAATTGCAAGATTTATTTGAACGACCACTGAGATACTATCAAAAATGCTAAAAATTCAATTTAATGCATCGGACGTGCAATCTACGGTATTATATACTTTTAACTAACATTTCTTATCAAAAAGGAGCAAGAAAGTCTTATGTTTTATTTAATTCTCTAAGTAAATTTAAATTATTTGTATTGGTCTAGTTTAATAAAAACAAATTATTTAATCATTTTCATTATGCAGTTTCTAATGTTATCGCTCTACTCAATAGTTTGGGATACGTTTTCGTTGGGCATCAGGTAACGATGATGCACAGGAACGATTTGATTATACACATGGACATAGTTTGAATATTCAGTTTCATAAAATAAATAAAACTCCAGTCGAACGAACGAAACCAAGGAGCGCAAACAGAGTGCTTCAGTAAATATTCGAGACGATGGTAAACAATCGTCGTTGCTTCCCTGCGTATTGAATGTTCCTGCGTTTAACGAGCCGGAGGACGATACGTTGGCCCGTTATTTGATTTCATGCTGCATAAAATGCATCCCTCGTTCGGTTGTATCCGCCAGAGAATCAAAAACCACCATCCAATTTTACGCACTCCAGCACACAGACACACACACACACACGCACAGGTCCTCCCCAGTGTCTCCATTTTAAACGAAGCGTTTCAAGGCTGCCCATTTTGCTGCCAACCAAAGCCCTAGCCCCAGGAGCTGATAGATTGGTTGCTGATGTAAAGTGAAGCAAACAAAAACTGGGGTGGGATAAAAAACAATATGATAATTTAATGTATTTCAAACGAGAGAGTTCACCGGTGTGACGGTGGCGAAGATCATCGTAAACGGAACTCGGGGCAACCGGATGAAGTGGAGGGGGAGAAGGGGTGGTGTGTTTGTTTCACTTTTTATTACGCTGCCTGCATAAATCCTACGATACCCGGAAGCGCCCCGGGGTGGCATCGAAATGATGTATAAATCTTTCGGCCGCATCCTGGCACGATGTGGAGGTTGGGTGGGTTTTTACTTTTTCTCCCGTACGGAAACTTTCCGGTCCCTTCGTGTTCCCTGGACCTGGATGGCGAAAGAAATTGCATCGACGACGTGTGTCGCGCAGGGAAAAAGTGTGTATAAAAGTAATATAAAAATAAAATCTATTCAACGAGAGGGGAGCGAACGCGTGAAAATTGTGGGAATGGGAAGAATATTAACCTTCTCACTTTTCCGCACAAAACATCCGGACACATTCGTGCACAACGGACGCTGTCCACTCGCTTCGTGGACGTGAATATTTCCAGGGATCTTTAATTTTCCGCCATTTGCCCTGCCATGAGCGAGTGGAATGCTTGTTGAGTGGTTGAATTGGCACAAAAAGAATGATATGACAGATGTATTCACCAACCCGTTTTGTTAAATTTTTCGATAAAATAAACCCCATTTAATAAACATACGCACATACACGATGTGCTCATTGTATTTTTTTAAAAAATGGAAGAGAAGCTGTTGTTTCACGGGCAATATGAAGCCCATTCTCCTTTCGGTTTCAAATGGACCAGATGGAAAATCGGACAAAAATCAGTTTTTCGGGGGGAAGTAAAAATTAAGCCGCAAAAAAGCCTTTAGGCTGATTTTCTCCAGCGTTTGCGTTTTTTGTTTTTGGTGCCTTTCGTCTCCGGAACCCGATTTGCGCCGACATAAACATAAAAGTTAATATGAGGGCATTTTTGTTGCTTGTTGGTTGGTCGTACTGCTTTCCACACCTTTCTCTGCTGCGTTTTCTGCAGACTCACACGCACACACACACACACGCACACCAACCACCCGGGCACATACTGTTTTATGATGTTGATGTTGTGATAAAGCTATGGGATTCGATTTGAGGTGGAAATAAAAATCCACACCAACACGCCCAGGGAGGTTTTGTCATTTGTTTTTTGGTTCTTGTTGTTTCGCTCATTCTCTGTGGTGGAAGAGATATTTCACATTTGCAAAATTCTACATAATCCTCCGCCAGCATCGCAAGCGTCAGCTTGTTTTGGAACTTCGGACGCAGGAAGCGGCGACGGGAAGGGATGTGATGAGTTTTTGTTTCCTCTTCCCAGGGGCGATGGCGTAAGGAGATTTCTTTTAATTCGATTCAATTCCATCCCGGCAGACTCCACAAGTACCACCACTTTGCGGTGCCAGCGTAAATGACTTTGACATTAGCGAAAAATTAGTCGCTGCCATCCCGGCACGGTTTTATCTGCGTACGAACCGAGGAAACGGTTGGCTGATAAGGGTTGTTTCTTTTTTTTATGCTGCTCATGATTAGAATTATGATGAATAATTTTGGTTTTCAATTGTCAAATAATCAATCATAAATTTGTAATAACGATTGCTTTTCCTCTGCCTTCAATCTTCAAGGACTGTTTGAGCAAGCGCGCATTCAAAACATTTAATTTTTTTTTGCAAAAATGTATTTAATTTAATTTCCGGTGTACTCAAATGATGATAATAATTAATTTCAACACATTTTTATGCCATCACTCGTTCGTTATTAGCCGGCAATTTTATCCAAAAGCTTTAAACTTTATTGGTAACAGTTGAGGAGCAAAACATGTTCTGTTCTTTAAGTCAATGATAATTTAGGTATGAGTAATTTAGGGTCAAACAGTATCCAATTTGCTTCACTTTATTTTTCTCCCTGTGAGACTAGCAAAAATAAAACCCTTCCGGCGTTGAAATATTTTAAAACAGACAGTTATATGCATCACTCCGAAGGCTTGCGTTTGCTGTGAAACCTGCCAATTAGGCTGCTGCAAACTGAACTCGCATCGATTTTCCAAGGGGCCTTGCCGAGTGGGCTTGAATGGGTCATTGGAGCGGCACTAGCGTTACGGTACGTTATCCGCTTGTCTTCCTACTGCCATGTTATAAATCCTTCCAACCCATTTCTAGCACACCCCATCCATTAGCCCTTTATTTTTAGCTATTTCTCCAACATTTATTCTTGGTCCCGGTCGCCGGAATGAGTAATAGTTTTAATGTCGGTGCAGACTATCGCGTAACGAAGAGCGGTCGGTGGCACAGAGCGTAACATGCAAAGAAGCCCACGGAACGTACGTGCCCAACGTATTTGAGCGGCTCATGACGTCACGGACACCATGCCGGCGAGGCAGCAAAGCAAGGAGCTTGGTGCGCGCCCAAAGTTATGCCATCATCCGGAAACACCGTGGTGGTGGTTTTTTGGATTTAAAAAGGACGCGCAAATGCGTGCAGCGCCTCCTAGCATAAGTGCGGAGGAGCCTACCTTATGGCAACTACATAATAGCTTCCGAAGTGCACCACACCGCACCCGTAACGGCCATTCGGGGTATTTAGGCATCATAAAGCGGCCGGCCGGGGTGTTCTACGCACTGCAGGGAGTGGCAGGAGCGCTTCCTTATTGCTTTCGCCGATGTTGAGGTTTTACGTAAAATGTCAGATCCTCTCGCCAACGACGCCGTTGGTCGAACCCGATTTCAAACAAGGCACACTACGGTTTGTTTACGTCCGACGACAAGGAAACGGAGTGTGCGCAGTGTGTGCTCAACTCAGGCTTGAACTTGAACTGCTTCCAGTGTCGGCAAAATGGAGCTATTACGTACTATTATACTCCTACATTATAGTTGTCTCTTTTAAAAGTGACATTTAACGTCATTGATGTGGAATATCATTTTCAAACAATATCTGAAAGTGCTCAATTGAAAAAAAATCCAATAGTAACCGTTCAACTCAACTCAAGTATCGAAGCCAGCAGCGTGTAAACGGTTCGCTTCCCCTTCGATATTGATAAAACTTCGTGCGTCGTGAGAGTGTGGAGCATGACTCCGAAGGACGTTCGCGTGGTACCTTTCTTTCGGCCACCGTTCGGCTTCATCCTTGGTACTCGGTTCGTTCTTTCTCCTAGCAGTAGCTGGTGGTAGTAGTAGTTGAGCCGTGCAGGAAGTCGGTTGATCCCGGCGTTCCAGTCCGTTCCGTGTTTGGTGACGCGTTTCTTCGGTGGTTTGGGAAACAGAAATAAGCTGCATCCGGTTCGTCCACCCGCATGCACACGCATACACACGCAGCAAAAAAAAAACACGCGCGTATACACACAAACATTCACAAACGCTCGCATCCTAGTAACACCTAGTCGCGTTCCAGTGCTGTGACGGCATACGTGACTTACCTTGTGTTCCAATAACGCGTGCAGTGGGGCAAAGTAGTGAGCACTCGCGTTACATCAAGTTTTTATCGGGGCGTATTTTTAGAGGCTACTATAAAAAGCAATCGTGTTCCTTAAATTAGACCTCCACCGAGAACGGTTGCGAAGCAGCTTGTGCTAAGTGAAGCTACTACAGGTCCGGTGGTGGGTGGTGCGTACCGTAACTTGCGCTTTCCAACGCCCGCCTCCCGGTTACTATGGCTCACTGAATGACACGACAAAAACCGGACGACATCGTTTCGTGTACAACCTCCTCCCGTCCGTACGTAATCGACGTACGTGCCTGGTCCTGGTAAGCCCACGAGAGTTGCGATATTGAGTGCCTGCGATATTTGTGATGGAAGAGAAAGTGATATCGTTGTGAGTGAAGCAAAAAACCAAACGGGGGGAAAAAAAACAACAAACTCCTTTTGTGCTGCGATAGGCCCGCTGGCAAAAACTAAACCTTCGATTTTCCCGCAACCGGCACCCGGCATTGAGACGATGAGTGGCGGTGGCGGCCGGAGGACTACTACGAAAAACCGACAGCGGAACATTGACGCGCAGGAGGCTACTAGTACACCGCCGACTACGTGAACAAAAGACAACGAAACTGGATCTTCCTCATTTTTCCGGCTCCGTCTGTCTCGCTCGCTCGCTATCTGCGCTTCACTCCGGCTGCTCTATCGTCGCTGGTTTCTATGTCCTGTAAGCAGCACAGCAGTGTGTGGGGAAGGTGAAACGTCCTCCTGTGCCCGGTGGCTTGTGTGTGGTGAACGACGTGTCTCACGATGCGCCGCTTATGTAATTTCGTGCACCGTGTGTGTGACCCGTTGCGATAGTGTATTGGTGAGGCGGTTGTGTAACGACGACGACGACGATTGGAAAGAGAGCGCGGGTGAATGTTGTTGGTGAACGTCCTGTTGCCCATGGCAACGCGTTAGCTTGGCGCTGTAGATGATCCACAGCGGGTCGTCAAACAATCGGGATCGGGAAGTGCTGTGTATAGAAGAAACAAAACAAAAAATAAAACAAAAAACTACGATATTGAAGTTCTTGTGAAAATATTCCGAGTTCCGTTCTATTACGACCGCCGCGGGTGATATGTATCGGGGCGTGTAAGACCGACCGGTTCGAACGACGCGTTGAAACGGAGGTAACAGATCTTATGAACCCATCGGTCGCCGGCGCGTACGATAGGATGCCCGTGCCCGGTACCGGTAACGACGCCAACGCCCCTCGCCGATCCCGGACCGAGTATCATGCTCACAGAGTCTATCGTCGAGCGTGCGACGCCCCACAACAAGAGCCACCACGCGCACCCGGGAGTCAGTGTGAGGAGGAAGAATCGAATCGGCGCCGCCACCGGCCCAGCATCGTCGCGTCCTGCCGCACCGAAAGCGTCCGTACTGCAGCGCGTCCGTCGCCAGCTGTCGAAGCGTGCCGGTAAGCTGACCCGCAACTGGTTCTGCTCCTCGCAGGACAATCTCGGCGCGTCCGAGTATCGCAAGGATCGGCGCGTGCACGGACTTCAGCTACCGCTGCATCCACTGCAGCTCGTCGGTTGGTTCGCGCTCACCCTGTTCGGGTGCTCCACGTTTGGTGTGCTGATACCGGCGCTCGATCCAACGCTACAGCCGCCCCTGTACGTGGCCCTCGCCGGACTGTACGTGTTGCACCTCGCGTCCCACCTCACCGCGCTGCTGCTCGATCCGGCCGATCCGGAGCTGCGGCGACTAGCGCCCGCCAGCAAAACCGTCGTCCCGGAGTTCGACCGGACGCGGCACTCGCACGTGATCGAGAACGGGCGGTGCCACCTGTGCAACATCCGGACGACCAGCGCCCGCACCAAGCACTGCAGCGTGTGCAACAAGTGCGTCGGTACGTTCGACCATCACTGCAAATGGTTGAACCATTGCGTCGGTGGACGGAACTATGTCGCCTTTCTGATGTGCGTGGTCAGTGCGGTCATCGCGGCGCTGGTCATCCTGGCCGCGGCCATCGTCGAGATCGTGCTGTACCATGTGCAGCCGGTGGGTTGGCTCAATCTCGCCTGGTTCGGGCTGGTGGACGTCGGTGCCGGGCCGGATCCGGCACCGGTCGATCCGCAACCGGACCTGCAGCTGACCACCACCGTCGGGGACGCCGTGACCGGCGGACTGTTCGAGAACTTTACCACCACGGCTAAGGATCTGCTGCTGAACGGAACGATCGGGGGGATTTTTGCCACCGATGGAAGCACCGATGGCACCGGCGGGACGGATGTCACGGCAACGAACGCAACCGCTGGGTCAAACTCCACTGCCGCTGCTAGCGCCACCGAAGGGATCGGACTGCATCACACCGTGTTCCTGGTGTTTGTCGCCTCACTAGGCATACTGGCCGCGATTGCGGCGGGCCTGTTGCTACACCTTTGCTTCTTTCACGTGTACATCTCGTTCCTAGGGCTCACCACGTACGAATACATCCGCAACAACCGGCAGGCCGCGGCTGCGGCACAGCAGAACGGATCATCCACGGCGAGCAGTTTGGGAGCGCAGCTTTCGAATGGACCGCCACGATTGGACGCCGGTGATACGGCGTCCAAATTCGGTCTCTTCGCGAACTGCGCACACGACGCCGTGCCACGCAAGTTCCCGGAGGTGTACATATGTTCCTCGATCAATCAGAAGTCTACCGCCACGGTCAACGCATCGGCTCCTGCCAGCGGGGTGTCTTTCCTTGGCCGGCGGGGTCACACGAACGCACCGGCCATTATTCTGCCCGGCCAGCTGAACGATCTCAATCGGGTGAGACCGCGCACGCTGCACTGCTGCGATAGTAGCAGTGCGGAGTGTCGCAACAATATTACCGCCGCTGGGTTGCGCACCGTGACGGCTAACGTGGCGTCCAGCTCGTCCACTACTACCACCACTACCACCACAACGCCGAATGGAGGAGAACCGGATCGGCAGCATCTGCAGCAGCAACAGCAGCAGCACCATCACCACCAAAAGGCCGCCTTCTATCTCTGCTCGATGCTGGAGGATGATCCGCACGAAGAGCCGGGCGATGGGAAGAGTGCCGGAAGTTGCCAGGGTACGCGGACGTTTCATTGCTGCTCGCAGTACAGCCGCCAGATGGCGGCCGCACACACCTCCTCCACCATGACGACGAACAACAACAACAACAACAACAACAACAGCGGCGGGCAACACCGGCATCACCACGGTAACGACTTTCTGGCCGCGGCTACGGCAGCTACCCTGCTCGCCACCACTATGACTACGCTCACCACAACCACGACCACGTCCGAGGAGGCTTACGTCCAGTACACGGAGCGTTGCTCGTGCTGCAGCTTCCAGATGCAGAAACCGGACGGTGCGGGCGTTTCGTCGTCCTCCAACCGGCACCGCCACCCGTACCTGCACCCGTACGATCTGCATCCGTTTCGAGGACCGGTGAAGCAGCCGGCGTTGGTGGAGGCCGGTGCGCGGGCGAGGCTGTGCTGTGCGAGTGATTCGCTCGCCACGGTCAAATCGCACCACCGCTGGAAGAGGAAATGGAACTGCTGTTCGAGCGTACCGGACAGTCCGGACGTGCCGGTCGATCTGCGGACCATATCAGGTACGGTGTCCGTGGCCGGGAGCCGCACGGTGCTGAGCGCCACCCAGTTCCACCGGGGGGAGCAAGTGTCGCGGGATGGTGAAGGCCCACAGCAGCAACCGCCCGACCTACCGTCGATCGTGAGCGTAGCGGAGTCGTCGACGTGCCATGCCGCCACGCACCACGAAGCGCCCGAAGTGGCGGGAAATGAAAACTGTGCCAACAATAACTGCGGTAGTGTTAGTGTTAGTAGTGGTAGCTCCCGTGCGCGGGGTACCGGTGGGCATCGGTGGGGTGGTGGCGATGCTGGAGCGAACGAAGCGATACAAATTCTAAACTCCGATGCCAATGGGAATGAGGTGCTGCGCGAGCGGGATAGTGCGGCCTCGCCAGCCAGTGTTTCGCCCGTGCCGAAGCGTCCCCGGGCGAGACTGGTGCGTCCGTGGCCGGTGGTTCGTTTGCGGCACATGATGCGTATGATCGATCGCTACCGGAGGCCACGCTGCCGAACGAACGCGCTTACCGTTGCGGCGAGCGGTGGGACCGCGACCGCCGGTAGTTCCGGCACGAGCAGCAGCTCAACCGTCGCCCAGCAGCCTGCGGCAGCCGTACGCCAGAATCAGGTGCGTCCGCTGTCCTCCTGTGAGTTCGCGAGTGCACTGCTCACCGTACCCGGCTTCGGTGCCTCGGCACTGGCCGCTCCGCTGCATCCGCTTCCTCGTCCGGATCGGCGTCCGCCGGTGGTCCAGGTTCTCCGTCCGTGCTGCTCCGGTCCGTGGAGCCATCGTCCCAGGCGATAACGATGCCCGTGCTGCCACCGCCCGCCCGTCGGCGCCTGAAGGGTGGCGGTGGGGGCGTCTGCTCCGAACAGCTGCCCGAGCTGATCGGCGACATTACCGCCGCACCGTCCGCCCCGTCCG
>JXXA01018106.1:0-10603 GCA_000956255.1 Anopheles punctulatus
CGTGAAACAGGAGCTACTGATGATTGGAAAGTGATCTCTTTGTAGATTGATCATTTACATTTAGCATAGAACTTCGGTGTACTTTTCCAATTTTGATTTAATTTTTATCTTTTCTTATGTTACATATTAATTTGAAAAACAATCAATTGAAATAAAAAAAACATCCGTACCAATTTTGAATGCTTTTGATTTTTTATCTATTCCTCGTAGAGTCTTATACTTTTTCACATGAAAACATTTTTTTTAATAATTTATTTATCGAAATGGAAAAAATCTCAACGTTATGAGTTTAAAATTTAATACGTAAGAATTTTATATTGTAGATTTAAAAAAAAAACCTTCAGAAAATAACAACGGGTACAAGGCTGGCACTATCGAACTGCTTTTGTTACAAAAACTCTAAAGCAACAAAAATTCAACAAGTTGCTTATTAGTATACTGCTTGCACCATCATTAGCGGTGCGGTTTTCACTTTCCACCGGCTGCAAGAAGCTCACTCTCGCTTTTCCCGCGTGGAAAAACGATGCCACAATGAGTAAACAATGCCGGCTGTCAGGGGATCGGTACACAGCAAGCAAACCTTCCCTTCCTATCCGAATTCCAATCTCACGAACAAAAAAACACAGGCGAAAAAAAAACTCCATTTCATTTTCCTGTCAGTCAGTCCAGTCGGGAGCAGCAAGAGCAACGCCAAACGCCAAATGTGGCAATACCGTTGGTGCCGGTGGGACATTTCGCTCCGTTTTTTTTTGTCAGCATGAAAGCACCAGGGGGAGTCAGCCGGTTAGAATTCCGGCGGTATGAGACGGGTGGGCGATCGGGTGCAGTATCGATTACTCTTGCTCGGCTTGCGTTGAGTCGTGATGCGGCCATCGTGTGCACGTTGCCGGAATGCACCACATATGTTAGTTGTGCACATTCGTGTTACCTAGTTTCCCGGTACCCGTACACAACATCCCAGATCAAAGCCACGTTCGGGCAGGACGTACGGCGTGGTTCCTTCGGGAACGGGGCCTTCTAACATGGGTATGTTTGTTTTGCCTATGTTCGAAGAGTAACTAACAGGAAGATCAACAGTTGTGAAGCACGATGAAGCGTACAAAAATCGAAAGCAACGGACTCCTACGTTTTGGCTAGCGGTTTAGGATTACCCGTGGTTTCCCGATATGAACCGAGAGTTCGCGTGTGGCTGGGTGTGCGTCGAATGCAACATACTTGTTGAAGTTTGAATTTGGACTGCTGGTAATGGCTCTCTTATGAATATCCCCATGCGATACACATCGTCTCCGTTCGTTCGAACCAATGCCTTTAAGATGCATCCGTTTTCTGCATCGCCAACTAGAACGGCGTCACATTCCGTTAGGTACGACACAAAATAATCATAAAAAACGGAGTGTTACGGACCCCTGTTAGGTCGGGGGAAAATCTGCTGTCCGGTGCAGGCCTACTTTTTCAAACTTTTCCCCCACCCGGTTTGTGGCACAATGCTCGAAACTAATGCATGCGAACTCGGAATCGGAGACAGCCGGCCGCTTGGCGGCGGAACGATTAGATTAAGGCGATGTTTGCCTCGGTTCGCCGGGCGCGTATAATCCTGTTTCCGCGCGGAAGGGAAGGGATCGGATTAGAAGACTGTCGCCTCAGCCATCAGCCGCAGAACCTGTTTTAATCCGCTCGAATAGTGGCCGGGAAACCCACAATAGTACGGCGCGCGCAGTAGTGATAAGTGGCTGCGCCGGGCGCGTTGCGCTTAGTACAACTTTTACTTCAACTTTTCAACCTCCCACCTTCGCGTGGCCGTGTGTGCAGCCGCGTCTGCAACTGCATCTCTCGTGCCGCTGCAACCAAGTGGAAGTAGAAAAACCACTTTCGCAACAAATTTCGCGCTACGCGCATGCGCTCGCTCGGTTGCTGGTTTGTGTATTTGCAGTGATGCGCACGGGAGGCTTTGGATTGCGTTTCGGAGAAATTGCGCCGCGTGAGCGATGAACCCAAGCGGGAAGTGCGCGAAATAGTGTAGAGTGTGCTTGCGGGAGAAAGGAATTCGGGGATGATTTGTGGCCTGCCCGCCCTGACAGGGAAGGAGGAAGAATTTTCCATTTATCATGTCCACGACGGGGCCAAACGTCTAGGACTCGCGAGGGTCGTTGTGATGCTTCAGCAGGGGTTTGAAAATGGCATCCTGGTAGATAAGTGTGCTCGGTCGCACCTTCCACCTTCCGCTTAAGGGTGTCATCGGAACAGAGTGTGTACGTTGGTCAGGGTTTAGCATAGCTAGCGGAGGAATAAATGCAAATTACAATCACCATCAACACGGCCCGTCGAATAGTTTTCCCCGTTTTCACTGAACTGGCCATACAAAACAGAATAATAAAACAATGAGATGAAATCTGTAAAGCACACTTTACCGGCAAATGTCACACTTGGGCTCTTTGCCGAATGACCCCTATTGCAGAAAAACGGGTTCCCCCACCGGTGCGGTTCATTACGTGCCGCCACATTGTTTGTCTATCGGCGCCGCATCGAAAGTAAAAACAAAGCGTCACGCGCTTCATCGTTGCATACATTAGCCCGGGCCGTGTGCGCCAAAGAAGAAGCTTTGCCAATGCAACCCTTTTCGGGTGGTGCCTGTCCACCGTCCGCGGCTCGTGAAGGTTTGCAGGGCCCGGAGAGAAAGGTTCGTGATCGTGCAAAATGGCAATCGTCCGGGCAAAAGGTCTTGCCCGAAACCGGGCACTTTCATTTTCTTTGTTTTTACGAAGTGGTGGATCGAGATGAGAAATTTAACGCAGGAGTTTGTTTTCTTTGAGTTAACAATAACATTTAATTAATTATATTTTCAAAACATAAACCCTAACTGTGCGTAGTCTCTATTCTGTTTATCAACTTTCGAGCTGATTTTACAGCATTTTATCCTGCTTGCAAACTTACCCAGTTTTTTTATCGGTACATCGGTACCATTTCCATATGAAAAAGAACAGTTTTCGGTCAGCATCAATTCGGCCTACCTACATACTTTTTGATTGATGACAAGCAAGCATTAAAGTGGCAAAGAAACACGCTTTTATACAGTCAGTGAATACGATAAAAGAAACAACATGTTCAAGATCCTGTTTCAAAACCCCCATACGTAATAAAGTACGGGCGTTCGATCCGGTTTTTTTTTTTGCAATGACGTTCGCTCCACACGGCCAACTTTGATGCAGTGTTGACTTATTAGATCGAAATACTCGCTACGGAGCAACAAGGTAGGCGTTTCGTTTTGGCCGCGCCGAGACACTTTTTCGGTGCCGGAGATCGTTGACTCCGGAGGTAAACATTTGGATCACATTTTGCTGCTCTTTTTACCGATGACGTAAGTACACTTTATTCCTCGAAAATCCGCTTCCTTGTTTCGCTTGAAGGCGATGGTTGTTTCTGCGAATGATGGTTGTGCGGCCGTTCGGCCACTTTTCGACCACCGAAGCACCGAGAGAAGATTGTGCAACTGGGTGGACTCATTTTTCACCTTTCAACGCGCTGCCAAAAAATCCACTCGAAGCGGGTCCAGCCATCCCGCGCGATTGAGTAATCGGTGGGGCTGGTGATCGTGATCCGGAATCGGTCAGCCTTCTGATCGGTGGCCATTTTTGGACACCGCTTTCGGTACGTACAGCGGAAACAACGCGAATTATTATGCACACCGAGGCGATGATGAAGTTCATCAACTGCGGCCCGGTTTGTCCTTCCAGCTGCTGTGCCCTTTTATGGTTTGACACGCTGGATTGGATGAATAAATTACAGTAGGAAAAGCAAATAAGAAAACATTGCAAACGAGGAAGCGAAACCTCGGAAGCGGAAATCTGTTCAAAGAGGGACAGCTGTTCATACAGGAACTTCAGCTCCAGAGCGCGCCCCAGGCACGTGCTGCTGCTGGTGTTCTGTGTAGCAATTTGTTTCCCCAATCAAACAATCACACTTAAAAGGGTTCCCGCACACTTGCAAGAGCTTGGAGGGCGGGTGTGAAATGTAAGTGAGTGCATAAATTATCTTTCATTTAAACTAGAAAAAATGCGTCGAAACAGAGGAAACCTTGAAAGCTTTGGAGAGAAAAAACAACACAGCCTAGCTATTGTTTCGCTCGTTTTGTACCATCATCTCAGGCTGCTGATGATGATGGTGATGGTTCTGGCGGCCATTGCATAATGGAACGATGTAAAAGCACGAAAGCGCTTGTTAGCTGCTGAAGAGCTGCACTTAGCCTCCGTTTGCTATCGAAGTAGCGCCGACTGTTGTCACCGGGTCAGGGCAACAATGGCATCGATAATGAAAATTATAATGCGGCACTACAGCTTACCTGCTAGCTAGCGGGTAAGCTGTCCAGGTTCGCATTAAGCACATGGTAGTTTTGTTTTAGCACAGGTTTGAATGTTCATTAAAGCAAAGTGGAACTGCAGCGGACGGTAGCTGCCAGAACAATTGGACCGTAAATGGTTATGATTGTTAAAGCTGCCTACAAGGAAGCCGGTGATTTCTTCCGAAAACGGCGCACATCGTTTCGGTACAATTATGAATTTGGTTCACCTTAACGGAGCGTTTCGTGTAAGCTTAATTATGCCAATGTGCACTTAAATACCGTTCCTGACACAGCGTGCGTTTTTTTTGTTTTTTGCGTGCCCATGAGACAATATGGTAGCACATTCCGACTCGGAAGCAGCTCGGAAGCTTGGAGCGATTAATATTCCACACCAGCATTTTCTACCCCACCGACCTAGACCTCATCTGACGGCTCGAAGAGACCGGAAAAGAAACAAAACAAACATCGCCAACCTAACCGCTGAGTCCGTGCGGAGAGAGGCAACTGATGCGAGTGTGTCATCCAATGTCATCCCACCCTGATGTGTAGGACGCGGTCGTCCATATTTATAGACTTCAAGGTCCCGCAAGCGACGCATCTGTAGCCTCCAACCGGAGTATCCGGTGCTGCGGATGGTGGGTGGAACTACGGTGGCTGTTTCTGCGGCCCAACCACACAACCAAGCCGCTGCCGTTCAAGGGTATTGAGACAAAATATGACACGCTCGCACGCACACATCGATCGGGCACAGTTGGTGCGATTGATTCGCTATGCAAATTGCAAACGACGTGGGTTGCAGGAGCGAACGGTGGGGGGAGGAGGTGTGGTCGCCTCTTAACGCACCCTTGCCACCGTGTTCAATATGGCAGTAAATATCACGCTTAACAGCGATGCCATCATAGCCGGAGAAGCGCACACTAAGTGACGAGCGTTGCCCGGAACAAATGATAATCTTTTTGTTTTGTTGTCTTTAAAGTTATTTTTTGTGGTTGGTGATGTCTCGCGGGGCCCTTCGCGCTGCCTTACGCATCACATGTGTGACATAATCGTCGAGAAGAGGGGTTTTTTTTCGGGTCACCGGTGCGCCCCTAATGATAGAGGCATCCGATACGCTCATAGGCTCTTCGAGGGCACAACCCGTCGAACCTTTTCGACCTACATGCATCGCCTTCTCGGGCGCGTGATATGTTACGCAAATGAGACCAAAGCTTTTGACACCTTTACTTTGGATGGTGAATTTTGGAAAGATTCCAACGGTAGTCAATCAAGTCAAGTCAACCATTTATTGATTATTCCAAGTTCACCTTCAGAAGTATTCGATTTTTGATATAAATAATTCAATTTAATTTATCTCCTGCATTCTAATAATACAAGTTATGATGTATTGATGGATAAAGAAGAAAAACGTGTATAGTAAAATATTCCTTTTAATAACATTGTATTTTAATTATCCGCATAGTTTTCCAAATAAAAATATTAAACTTCTATCATCACAGTGTAGCATTAGCAATATTTTAACGTAATGTGTATGATTCATTATTTCGGTTTATTTTTTAATCATTTTTCTGGAACAATTCAATTCTTTCACTGTTCACAAAAACATTGATAAAGTGTGTAAACCAATTTTAATTTATTTGAAATTTACTTCAATTTCAAATTGCTTTGATTAAAAATCGTGAAACAAAATGGGGAACAAATGTGATATTAAAATGCAAATACTTCATGGATGACCTACTATAAGGCTAAAACTGAATGCATTAAAAGAAGGAAGATGATCAAGCGCATCTGATAAAAATTTACAATCAAACAAATCAACATGTTTATTCATTTTGGCTTCACACACCGGAAAGAAATGCTCAACGCCACACCACGACCACCACCTCAATGATATTCAACTATCCCAACCGGGTGTTTGTGTGAGTCAACGATCTCTGATGTCATGATCAAGGATTTGCACCGTCAACTACTTCTTCTCGCCAAGCGGAGCTTCGATGGGATTGGTATGATGGTTCGCATTCGCAGGTATTCACATCGACCAACGCTGATGTCATCGGTCCGCACCTCTCACGAGGCTGAGTGGCACTGAATTAATGTACTGAATGTTCATGCGCCAGTTTTAATCCACCGACTCATCGACCGGTCCCTATTGTCTGCCAACGTCGAAGCGTATGTCGAGATCGGCCACTAACGCCTGTGTTGCGCGTTGCTCGGTGTATTTATCGGAACCGTATACAGCGTTGGAATGAAGCAGAATTTTATGAAGGGCCCAGCTGGCGACCGAGCTTGCTCAGAACATTAGAAATTAATCCATTAATCATTCTTCCGCACCGAGTTAATCGATTTCCTTTAACGCTCCCGCTCGGGCAGATCGTCGTCGTGATACAATTTTGATTGATTTTCTCGAAACGAGTCTCGCGAAATACGATGCGCTCATTACCCCAATCGTGGGAGATTGTTTTAAGCGGCCTGGGGGAGGAGCTTCGCTTTTGGGGTTTCGAATGTTTTCACGCCTCTCCCGAGCACCGCGTTTTGTATACGTGTATGTGTGTGTGTGTGTTTGAGGCACCAGTTGTGAATGGATGCTAAACACACTGTCGGCACCGTTTGAACTTACCGGCACAGTCCCGTTGAAACGCCCACAGTACCGGTGTTGGCGCTCCTTCCAATGAATCACCTGTTTCGACATCTGCTCGAGAGCTCAGAGCAGATATACTATATACGAAAAAAAATCGTTTCTGGGTCGGTCATGTCACGTTCACCTTATTTTTCGTTTCAAAATCACTCAAACGCCACAGTTGTGCCGGCTTCCGTAAAAGATTCCCCCATTGTAAGCGAATTAAAGACGGCAGCAAGCAAACAAACATACGGTCACAATACTTCGAGTATGACAACAGTACGACAGCGATATTTTGTTTCCGGCCGTGCCGCACACCGGTGGCCCGGTAACACGGTAATTACCATCACCAAAATTCATTCTCGGAACAAAAGACTTCAACGCCCCGGTTGCGCACGGTAAGCGCATCGTACACAGGCGACGAACCCGATCCGTTTTCTTTCGCGCATGAACGGGGCGCGCGCGGAAGGGCTTCGGGTTCGGGCCCCTGTTTCGTACGGTCACCGATCAAAATTTGGTTCTCGCAACAAAGCAACAGTCACAAACACGAAAACCACCTAATGCCGGATCGGATCGGTCGGTAAGACGATCGGCACAATTATGTAGTGGCGAAGCATGGGCCGAGAACAAATAAATGAAAATTAAAGAAACCAATCAAACACGAGCCGGTGGCAGCCGGGAATGGGAAAGGGAGCTACCATTCCTCCGTAGTCCATGGTCGAGTGGCAGTGAACCGAACAAACCGCAAACCCCATTAGAACGACGAGATCGAGACAAATGTCTGCGGTTTAGAGCTTGGCTTTTCTGGCGGTTTGTTTTGAATGTTCGACCGTTTTTTTGTTTGACGCATTTCGGCTAAGGTAGCGAACGGAAAGTTTTTCATTTTAGTGGTGTACAAATTCTTATATTTGAAAAAAAGGTTCAATTTTATTTATTCTACTCACTTTTATAACTTTGATCAAAAGAGAAACATTTTCTCAGCCTACTTGTATTCGACGCTTCGGAAGGAATGTTTTGGGGTGGAGTTTGCGCGTAAAACGTATAATTTGCTCCCAGGGCAAAGTGGTCATAAAATTAGCATAATCACTGATTGTTATGTTTCGTGCGGTATACAAATTTTCGGTCATTGTCTCCGATGCGGTAGGGTTTTCAAGAGGCAAGCTGCAGCGCAGAGAAAACGGTGACAAATGCGCTTCGATGCACACGACGGACCGGTCGCTTGTCGTGGATGATGTCATGCATGCGTGAAAGGCATACCGGAGGTGCGCACGTACTGAAGCAAACTCGCCCGAACGAGGGTGGATGGAGGGTGGAAATATCAAACCCACCCGGCCTCAGATTGCATATTTTTCAGCCTCTTTTCTTCGGGCAAAGAATCCTCTCGTTTTAATTTCGTAAAACGCTTCCATAATCGCCTCCGTTCTCCATCCACAGGCGTTCGTTGCGTTCCCAACCCGGCTTACCTTGAAGCAAGCGATGGCTTTATCCGTGTTGCTTTGCCTTTTTTGGGGCCTCCCAGCAGCGGCCCAACTACGCCGTCGAGCAGGCGAAACGTCGTGGATGGTGATAAAATATTCAATCCCAGCCAGCAAACCAGTTTTCCATTTGTTTTGTCACTAACACATCGAGCGCACGGCAAATTCGCTTACACCACCCGTCATATCACTGTTTACTTCACCTGTTAATTTTGACTCTTTTTTTTGCTTTTCTTTCTCCGTTAATCGGTATACGAGCGGGACACTATGCTAAATGGTGCGCAGCGAAACGCACACCAACACATCCGAAAAGCACACGCATTTTATTTGCACTTTAAAGGTGCCAATTTCAGCATAAATGTGTTGATTTGCGGAGTTGAGACGGGTGCGTCTTCTGCAGCCAACGAGCGCTTTCACATTCACCTTTTTGTCACCTTCGATACCGACCGGTTGTTGTTGCATACACTCGCGCGTAAATGCACATAAAACACTGCGCTACGTTGTGTACAAACGGCTCACGCACACTGTTAAATACACCAAACAAAATCTTTCATTAACAATAGTGTATCTTTTCTCAAACTGAAAGTGAAGAAAAATGCTTCATAAAATATTTCATAAAAAAGGGTAAAAACGCGTCATATAGAAGCGCTTGCTGTAGAATACTTTGCGCTTGCTGTTGATGCTGCGATCAATCTTCCACCCTTCACGATCGAAAGTGTGTTGTGCACGGCACATTCGTTCACCTTCGCTCCGAGTGAGACAGAGAGAGAGAGAGAGAGAGAGAGAAAAAAAGAGAGAGAGAACTGAGTGGCACGGCAGCGAAGACGACCAAATTCTTGCGCATTTTTACACGTTTCATCTCACCGCCGCGATGGCTACTTGATCTACGACACCGCGGGTGAAGCAAAAAAAAATCCTCCCTCCTGCGTCTCGCACTCACACTCACAACGAACAGCAAATCCGTAGCGAAACGGGGTTACGTAAGGCTTCTGTTGCCTCTGCTGCTGACCCCTCGTGTGCACAAGTGCTGCTTTTGCGTCGAGACGCCGGGGATGGCCGCGAAACGGTCGCTGCCGACGGTGTGCAATACCGTCTCCCGTGCAGCTTCTCGTGTCCATGCAACTACACCACCACCACCACCACAAGCGTCCGAAAGAAAATATGAAAAGCATCGACAGCGAAAAGCGAAATCGATCGAACGATGGAGATGAAGCGGTTGTAATTCGATGTTTCATGAGTCACCGTTGTTGCTGTGGGGCTGAAATAAGATGGGATGAGGTATTAAAAGAAGAGGCAGCGATGGGAGATGGAAACGGAATATCAAAACACGTAATCCAATTACACCACACTGTCGCCCGAAACGGGACCTGCTACGGTTTGTTTAACCGATGCTATTTCTCTTTCGAGATCGATTCTAATTTCCGGACGGCACCGGAAATAAGCCGATCATAGCCGGCCACCTGTTTTTGGTTCGTTTTCTTCGTGCAAAAGGTTTTCAGTGATTCCTCCGTTCACACTTGTTTGTTGTTGAAGCGGTCCGGTACGTTCGGCTCACGTTGCTCACACCCACGTAACACTGATAATGGTGAGTTAAACGATCACGATCGTACCAAACGA
Organism: Anopheles punctulatus; assembly: GCA_000956255.1. Classification (NCBI taxonomy): domain Eukaryota; kingdom Metazoa; phylum Arthropoda; class Insecta; order Diptera; family Culicidae; genus Anopheles; species Anopheles punctulatus. The sequence continues at coordinate 10,043 of JXXA01018106.1, forward strand.
TGATTGATATTGCACTGCGGGCACTCTCAAGGTGATCGTGTGCTGCGCATTTTTGCACCCAGCTGCATCACCTACACATTGTAACATTCCTATGAAATTTGTTCTCGCACACAAATCGCATCCGGGGAAAAGGGATATTATTTCCGTTTTAAAAATGTTTTAAGCTTCCCTTGTTTCCGACCACACGTGCCCTAAACTCTTCGTTGTAAAAAACAAAAAAGATTTGTGCGATAGCACAGACACGCGCGTAAACAAAACTCTTCGTACCTTCTGTTGACGGCGTGGTGCGGCAATTGCAGCACCTCGTCACTTTCGTCAAACACACGCGCACGAACACGTCGATGACGAAACCGTTTCGGACCGAGTGAGCTTCGAATCTGTACTGAGGTGTGATCGTTGTGGTTGCTAGCGCCATACCTGTCGTTCGGGTCGAAGCGATCGCCGCGATCAGGGGTGCGCAATCAGGTAAGTCGACATCCGCGTTTCCTCAGAACAGAAAAGCCACCGAAATGAGTTAAAAAGTCATTTACATATTGCATATTTTTAACTCTTTTCATTATG
>JXXA01018114.1:0-16100 GCA_000956255.1 Anopheles punctulatus
AAACGCGATGGGACAGATACGCCAACCGGAACAAGACGTTTACAAATTGGTGAAAATCTACGTCAAATTTGTAACGTTCGAAATTTTTGAGCAAAGCCCTCTAGATCCACGGTCGAAGCTGTCGCGATGCTTTCACTCGTGTCATTAATCTTGCATTGGGCGCTACGTGAACGGTAGTGCCATTTTTCCTCTGTAACATTGCAGCACAGCACCCGAACCCATACATGCGTACGCAAAAGGTAATGGATGTGAATTTAATATTGAAATCCGTTTTTTTCTGGTCACATTGTTTGCAACACGCTCCGACCGCTTGGAACCAGTATAAGAACACTTTATGTTCACGTTATAATTGTGTTTACTAGTGATTAAATTTCAACTCCCGAAAATGAGATGCGTCCCACTTGCTGCAAACACGGCACCCCCTACCTACCCCACTTAATTGAAGCCCATCGTGGACCGCAGAAACAAACAGCAAACTTTCCAAAACGGGCACTGTTGCATTAAACATCTGCCAGTCGCGGCCCGTCATCTGGTCGCAGTGGTGGTTGGAGACCCGAAACTTTTTCCTCAGACACCGTGGCTCGCCGGTTGTGGGATGTGGTTTGCTTTCGGTGAAATAACAGAGCGGGAGTGTATACTTTTTTGTTATTATTGCTGGTATTGCTATGCCTCGTCAGACATCAGCTACGTTGCTTTGCAGATGACACGTGTCAGTGGGGGAATATTTTGGGTGTATTTTTCTGATTGACTTTGTGTCCTTTCAGCAGCTTTACTATGTAGGCAAAAAGCGAGTGGTGTAGACTGTATCAGAAACATGGCACATCTTATGTCCAGTAGTGTTTTGTTTTTACAAAAGTATTTAAATCGGATTGATTCTCTTGAATTGATTTCGAAAGCATGAAAGAACCTGCCTTAAAGAACGTTCTGATTAAAATTATCATACAAAGAATAAATAAGAATTTGATTTTTAGATAGACAGCAAAATATGTATAGTTTCAGGAGATAAATTCCCTCAACATTAATTCCCAAGCGTAACGTAATCGAATGTTTGATAATGAATGACTAAAATTAGTGTACAATGTACATACACATTTGAATAATTTTAACGAGCTCGATATACCTCTTTACCAGCTTTGAGTTTCGATAACACTGGTCTAGTTTATTAATTACTGGTTTTATGCTGGTTCAAAACAAGTGTATATTGTTCTGCTTTAGTTCCTATGAAATGTTCATTAAAAGGAAGTATATTGAATGAAGGAAATTTATATGAAATAATTTTTATATTGTATAACATGAATAGTATTATATTTGTTGAAATTTTAGTATAAGCATGCACTTTTGAATGTGTGGAAAATAAAGTAAACCTTTTATTCAGTAAACTAAAAGAATAACAATAAACATTAAAAACTTCAGTGAGTAATGGAAGCAAACAATCATGAACGTTAAGGTTACGATGATGTATGATATGACACCCTGTCAAAAGGAAACTTAACTTTGGTGAAGAGTGATGTGGTAAATGTCTAAAATTGTTCTACACCATCATTTTTATAATACACTAATGAATTTAATGTAATCAAGAATCATTCTGAACATCCCATATCCGATTTTTCTTCGATGATTTGAGTGATTATTTCGTTTCAATTAACGTTTATATTTGTTTAAATACAACGGTATTACGTTGCGCATTATGCAATATTGCGTTGTATTGCACAATATTGCACTTGAAAGGAATTAAATTTTATTTTTCCCTTGAATAAATCATGCAGATAGCAAATGCGATTGATGTCCTGTAGATATTAATTGTGTACTTATTTCGCTATGATATAATAACACAGTTACTTTTTTATGGTACCGTTTATTTTATTTAATATCATTTTTCGATAAAGCGTAAGCATGTTAAGTACCCTTCATCGTAATTATTTTTCAGTAATTATGACAAACTGAAGCGTAATTATGACGCCGCCAAAACATTACTGTTGATAATGATACGTATCATAATTATTGCATCAACAAAATTCTGAGCTCGAACATTGAAAATAATAACTGCTTTTTGTAACATCGTAAATAAATCGCAAATACCTCAAGAATAAGATGTAAATGTGGAAAGTTATAAATTATTGTGATTGTGAAATTTATAAAATAAAAAATTGAGGTTGTGAAATTTATATTATTCCATCGCCGATGGTAATCTCACAACGAAGTTACTCGCAACGAATCGTTCACTGAACAAAACGAGTGCAAACGTTGTGGAAAAATATGTTTCATGTTTCCTTGCATCAAGCAACTCGCTTAGCATACCATCGGACCAGCATCAGGTGCAAAGTGGAAAGATTCATTTCACGGGGCCAGTATGAATTATGGAAAGCACATTGTGAAAACCGCACACTCACGCTACTTTCAGCGAACGGTACAGTCCAGGACACATAGGAGACAAAAACATAAATTCTCGCCTCACACACCCTGTACCAAGCTCGGTGTCGTGAATTATGTTAAGGAAACGGTTACTTTACGCCTAGTCATCGGTGACCGTGGTAAGTAATTGTTATTGCGAAAATTTAAAATGGATTTAACATTTCAACCAGCACTATAATGCCTTTCCAGCATTATAATGCCAGCTTATTTAGGCGAAAAGTTGACAAAACATTTCTCAAAGAAATTTTCAAAATAAAAAATAAACACGTGATCAAACATGTCATAGCTGAGAGTTGTCGACTGGAAAAGCTTCCAGCATTTGTTGCCTCACACTGCCATCAATCAATAAATCAGAATGGAAAAGTGCACTCATTCAAAGATGGACATTTATTAAAAAGGAGTGCCCGTTATTGATAGCTGTTCCGTACTCCAGCCGCTCGACCCATCAGGACCGATCTGGTAATAAATCGCTAATCATATTTAACCATTTTTCGACGATCAATCTCAATTTGAGATAGCGACACTGTCTGAACACCGGTCTCATTCTCTGTTGAACCAATTTGTCCCCCGCTCCTCTCCAATTCGTGCACAGGCCAACACCACGTAAACTAACCTACGGAACTCACCAAACATCGGACACCTCTCCGATGGGTCCATCAATCATTAACATAATGTATGCTAACGTGCTTCCTACGCTTGGTTTTTTATCTCTCACTGCATCGATTCACCCTGAACCGGAACTGTTCAGTTTTACGAAAGGGGCTTTCAAACTGAACACCATCACAATCAACACAACGTATCGGTACCCTATTCTACGCGATCAATCGTACCAACGTACTTCATGATTTCACGAACGCGCTTAATTGAGTGCGATGATAATTTAGCCAGCCTCAGACAGTGGGCGATAAATCCGCCCGTCCCGGTCACTCTATCCGGTCACGAACATCGGGAATCAATTGCTAGATTAGGACGGGACGAAAAATGGTACGGAACGCACGCACGAATGCACTTCCCGCTTCCTGAACGGTCATATCGCAACATTTTACGGATAAACTCGTTATGACTCCCAGTCGGCTAATGATCATAAATATTTATGACGCCATCGTTCAAAAACCAGACCAGCGAGACGAGGGCCTGCCGTCATCATCCTATCCGAACGTTCCCCTGAGAGTTGTCGGGTTGGCATTCACCGAGGTGTCATTTACGGTTCTCTTCTATCGAAAAATTAAACGAAAGCAGCGCTTAAACACCACTTTGACTGGTGCAGTGAAGAATAACATCACATTTTACCTGCGAAAAATCTTGCTATTTCGATCGAGATAACTAACCCTTGTGAAAAACGGTACCAGGGCTCATAAACTCACACATAAGACACACATGCAAAACAGATGCACAGCTATCTTTCCACCAAAACCTCAAATCAGATGCTGACGCAGCAGCATGTTCGTACGGGGCGGCTTTCGATATCAACTCCGTTGAATTAATGCGAAAATCAATTATACGCTTTGCTACATTCCTACGACCGTGACCAGTGCCATCAAATGCAACGGCACGAAACAGTCAGCACTCACCCATACGGTAGCGCTGCCTAAACGATACTGGCAACATAACTCGCCACCAACTCGCGCCCCTCGCTCACTCCTGAAGTTATTAAATCATCTGCAATACAATTAGACTGCACGATGAACTCACCCGTAACCTCGATCGGGGTTGCTCTCATGGCAGGCTTTCCATCTCTGGAAGGATTAATCGAGTGCTATTTAGTGCCGGAACGATGGTGCAATGTGTGTACCAGGAGCTTCTAGCACCGTCTAGCGGCATCAGAAGGCATGAAACTAGTGGGTGCGCGATTGCATCTCTTTAGCGCGTGAAGTACCATGCGCCTCCATTGTGACCTGGAGGTTGGATATTTTTGGACGGATATTAACGGCTTGCTGGTTACAGTCAGTGAAACTGATATCATGCGATTATGAGAACGTATTTCACCGTGACTCAGCTGTATTTCGATTGAAGAAAATGTAGCTAAATTTATTCGCTATAATTATAATTCAGAGGATTCTGAGGATTCAGAGGAACTCTGAATCTGATTGAGTTAGTAGAAAATCGAATTTTAATAATCTTTTCATAATTCAGTACTTAACCATATCTATTTTAAATGGATTCCTGATCCATCAAATAACCTCAGGCACAGCCAAAATAGCAACCCACGATCAAAAACAAAACAATGATCTTTCAGAAAATTAGTGGTATTAAAGGATTTCAATTTTTTATAGCATAAAATAATCTTCAATACATAAAAGAAAACATCAAAAATTAAAACTAAAAAACCTATTTTTTACCGTATTTTTTTTTTAAATTAAACTCTATAAACTCTATAAAAAAGTAAGTATCTATTAAAAAGTAAACTCTGACCAAACTTTACAAACAGTGATTTCAGCGATAAATGGGTTGTCTATACTTATCACAAAATAAGCATCTCAATACTTCCAAATTGTAAATTGTGTAAAATTAGTCTTCTAAGCAATGTTCTTTTGCGAAAATTTTCGATCAGCGCTCTTGTAATTTTGCTTCTCATGTATTTGCAAATAATGTTTGATCATCACGCTTTGAACTAAAATTGCATTCCATCATTTAAACACGAATCCACAATCTATCACAGTAGGTAATTTTTGTCGAACATAAAAAAAAGAAACGCGGGCAACCCAAATGGCTTAACTGTGTTTACAACACGAGATTCAACTTCACAAAAAAGACATATGCACATCTATTGCCACCCTGTGTGTTCAACTAATGGAGACCTTTCAATTGGTGTACTTTTTTTTACAGAAGCAGTTGATGAAATGTGCTCCTTTAGAGAGCTTCTCCATACCGGTCAGTTCCATCCTTTACTTCAACCTGACAACCTAGGGGATAGAACGATTGATTAGATTTTCCTTCATAACGACAACCGACCGAGCATCTCCCATCGTTGGGCAATCGATTCTCCAGCCCCATTCTCGGTGTATGGCACCCTTTACAGCTTACACCTCTAACAAGCTCCGGATTTCTGAGACACCACTAGGAAGCAACCCAGGGGTTGCCGAATATGTTGTTGCCGTTGCAACAATGAACTAATCAAATATTGAACCCAAGATGGATCGGAGTGAAATGAGAGAAAAATCACCTGCTACAAGCCCGTACACTGCACAGAGCAGTAGGGAATGTGTTTGGATATCAAGCCCTAGGTCGTCCCAAAATTCCTATTCTTCTTGCGAGCGAGAAAAAACCATCCACATAAAGGGGTGATGGTTGAGCAATCATCGTTTGCCGAAGCAGGTGAGCAGAAAATAAATCACACGTGCTAGTGAAAGGGAGAAAGTAGGGTAGAAATGTAGCGCTCCCGTACACGGGATTGGTCTAATGTGAAGTGAAGCCTGAGTAGAAGCTCGGCACGTGCATTAGCCGAGATTGATGATTTCCATACTTGCTGGATCGGTTTTTTTTTTCTTCTTCTGAAGGTGAGGCGAGAAGAGCTTTGGTATGTTTCTTTTCGGCAAAAATTCCTCGTGCACCCTCAAAAAACCATATCATCTTGGAGAGAATTTCATCACACTCCCACTCATCCTTTAGCAGATTTTCGTCCCAGTTTAGCAGGACAGGATCGAATTCTTTCGTTCTTTCAATCGTTCCGAGTGAGGAGCATCTGAACGAAATGCCTCCAGCATAATTTGGAACAGAAATCCATCAATCGAACCACCAACCCACACGGTCAAGACGGACGGCCGCCCTAGACGACGAAAACCTTTTCGGCCTTTTGTAACGCGTTTTCGGGAAAGAAGCGAAGAGAGCTTCACACCACCATTACCATAACAATGCGAACTGTTCGTGCACGGCGGGTTTTAGCCATAACGATCGCTGCGATCACAGTTTTTCATCCACTCATTCGAATCACTTCCCTCAATTCATCCCGCCCACGGAAGATGATGGATTCGATGGGACAGCCGATGAGATCGATCATTGAAGGTTCACATTTTCATAATTCGCGCGAAGCATCCATGGTATGGCTGCTGTTTACCATAAACATATTCGTACATTGAATTTATATTCATCGAGTAGACGATGGCGATGTTGCATAGCGCATCAATCGTAATCTAGCTGTGGCTTAATAAATGGAATTTATTAACTGTGCAATAAGCATCATGGCACCAAAAAATACTTTTGATAAGTGAGGGTGTAATGATTTCTTTTACAAACCTAAATTTTGGCATTGGTTAGTAGTATTTCAAACATTTAACACTTGAAAACTTTGGACAGCATTTGGATGGACATCAATTGTACAGCAATTGGACAGCAATTGTAGAAGTATTATTTGGGATGAATATTCCACCCTAGCATTCAAGGATGTAGAAGGATTACTTCCAAGTCCAGAGGTCGCTGAGTTTTGAAACGGGCAAGAGAATAATGTCTCGACAAGTGTCCTCATGCTTTCATCTGGATTCGATCATTGAACCAATGCTTATGTCACGTTTAAATTTATACCAAGACCTCCTGTCATTACCAATTTAAGAACTGCAGGCAGATGTCATAGAATGAGTGGCATCAGAGAACCTCGGATCTGGCACATAAGAAGAACGAATATATGATCTTCTGCATGCACCACGAGATCCAGCTATGTGAGTTTCTAGCAGAAGCCATCACCTTGACGGGAAGCCTCAGCTACCTGATATTCGAGCTTCATTGGAAACAACTCTTGAATGTTGATCGTGAAGAAGTGGTATGCAACAGAGCGTCCAGATTTTTGAAGTAGTTCAACGGGGATTGATTTGATGCCGAATAAAGGAAACCATCAATGCAGTAGACGCAAACCAGCAAGAAAAGATTGATTTCCTGGAAACACAAATGCTTACCACACATGGGTATCTGCGACGCTACTCAATAGAGAAAGGCATTCTGCAATGTTTACCGAACTGCCCAGTATGTACAAATTTTGTCGAGTACGTCGAGGCCTTCCGCTTCAGTTGCCCACGTTTCCTCCGAATTTGGCAACAGATGTAGAACATTAGAAGGAAACAGCTCAACATTGTAAAATTATTTAAGTACATTCAACACTGTGTATGAAATTTAATATCTGTAGAATCTGTAGGAAAATATCAATATAAATACAATCCGTTATTAGAAACATAAGAAATTGATATTTGTAATTTCTATTACCTGCACCACTCCAGTCCAGCTTCCATACATTACATAAATTATGACAGAAAAGTTTGTTTACAATTTTAATAATTTGTAATTTTATTTTCATTTTATATTCAGTTGTTGTATAATTTTCACTCAATTCTTCCCATTCTTCTCCTTTTGAACTCAATGTGAGTCCCTTCAATTTCCTCACTTCAAAATGCACGACTTTGCCCATTACCTTTTTTTAAAAAACAAGCTCGACATTTTTCATAACTCTTACATCGAACTGAAGTATTCACATAATCCTTCAAAAACAAAAGCAATGATTATAAAAGAAAACACCCATCATAAACCGTTCTGGGAACAAAAAATGGAGGCAAAAAAACGCTATTGCTTAAACTAAACCCAGCTCATTCCTATGCTACCATCACTGAGGCACAACGCCACAAGGCTACCGAACCAAACGAGCCGCTAAACTTTTGGGCAATGAATAATTCAATGAGCGCCCTAGCACTAGCTGCAAGTTCACGGCTAGTTCGAGCTACTTTCAAAGACTCCCCTATCATTCCCACTCGGCTCCGTCGGTGCACTCAAAACTGCATCGTTTTCACTCCTTGCGCAGTTTGCTGCAAGCGCGAAGCGAAAACTGAAGCCGGTTTTCCATCGTCGAAAAAGGTCGCAGCAAAGTTGCGATCCTAACGATGCTTCGCTAGCGCCAACCAACAAGGCCAACGCATCCCGAACGATATTCATCGCCGCTTATAATTGAGGACCGAAAACTCCTCGGTCAGTATGAAAGTTGGCAGCCACTCGCTGCTTCAGTAGACTGCACCGTGTACCCGTAAGCTATACAAACCCACCCGACGGGATCGATTGCACATCATCCTGATGTTCTGCCAGAGTAACCGCCTGTGTACCACAACAAAACCGAACAGTGTAACGAAATGGGTTACACAGATTGGGTCACTTCCTGCAGCCTCGTAGAGCTCGGCAAAGCGAGACAATGGTTTTGACCACCAGGCAACGACATAAAACCGTGTCGAACAGTCTGGCAAAAAGAGAGGTGTCCCAAAAAACGCCTAAAAGTATGCTCGTCCAGCGAACGGTGAGAAATATAAATTTAAATATTTTCCGCTTCCCTATCAATCATCGTTGATGGTCTTCGCTGGCACGGTGGCATGATCCCTCTCTGCTCCTTCAGATTCAAATTGTTCGTGCTTGCAGCTGATGGGTCGTTTTATGGAATAGCTGGGCCGTAGAGAGATATTTACTCTTTTTTTCCATTCACTCTTTCATTTCTACCTCTATATTAAATGTCCTTTTACATTTTCGACACTCTTCGCTGCTTTTACGCCGATTCTGAATAGCGGCCACGAACACCCGCTGTGTACAAAGGCTCGCCACCACCGGTATGCACTATTTGGGGACCTGGGACTTGTAACACATGCGAGCGGTGACTCTGCTACTCCTTCTAAACTCTCTGCCGACTCTACTTGCGATGGAAGATAGGTTTTTGTTTTTTTGTTGTGGAAGAGCGAGAATTTTTCTACACGAAAAACTACGCGGTTAGATCACGCGGTCCAGCGACTGTAAAGTAACTGTGATTTATGGCGTGAAGGGATTTTTATCACAATAGCAATTTCCACGTTCGTTATCGTTTGACCATATTTTTTTTCTTTGCCAAAGTTGATGAAAAAATAAAATGAACAGTTTTTTTTCTTTAGACGGCGTAAACGAATGAAGCATCTACGGTATGAAAATTTATTTTATTTAATTTGAAATCCGTTCCGTTGAAAAAATTAAAATAATAATACAGTTTGAGTTAAAATTACGAAATTTAGAAAAAAATATGGCTAAAATAAAAAATTAAATTTAAACGAAATCCATCTATATTTTCTTCAAACACATAAAAAACAAAAGCACTTTGAATCATAGGTATTCAAATGCATTTCCACTCCGTAATCCTTCCATCATCGACATGCAGCACACGGACGTAAATCAATACTCATGAAAATATGGTACAAGGGAAGTAATCACGATAATCACTTAATGTTCGTGTGCATTCATATTTTCCGGCTCGGGGATTTTTCGTGAAAGCGGAATGAAGCGGATGGCACAAAAGTAATGGGATGCCCGAAATGTGCCTACCTGAACGAACGAAAAATGCATGCAATTTCGAACACGCTCTCATTTGCGACGTAAAATATTGATAAGCATGTCATGTGCAGTAAGATGCAATTTTCTGCTGCGGATTTAAAGTGCATTAATAGTTTTGCGGGTACCTCAATACTTATCTCGTTCAAATGAGAAGTACCAAAAAAGAAACATGTTTTATGAGTTGAATATTTTTAATGTACAATTGAATTTTAATGTTCTGTTCTTAATACTAAAATTTATATAAAATTTATTCTAATATCGTGCCGTAAACCTTTTTTATGTGACTTTATTTTATTCAATAACATTTGCATGCTGTATTTTTAGAGCTTTAAAGCACAGACGTTACTCATTCATAAAATCAAAGCAAATAAAAACACAAGTGATTTGCCAAACAACACAACATTTTGCAAGGGTATGAACTTTAAAATTTCCAGCGTCATGCAATGTATCGTTAGCTTCATTACACTTACTACTTTTTTCTCATTAAAATCTGACATCTCTCTGACATCAACAATGCATAGAAATCAACAACAAAGAATGACAGCTTACAAATAAAATCACCGAAGAAGCCTCTACGAACGCTCTCAAACAGCACCTCGTAATCGAACATGTAATCATCGTCTCCTTACCACTCCCACAGGCGTCCCCGAACCGGTGACCCAATCAGGTAAATTCATCCCATTAAGCCGCGCCCGACGATGTCTCAATTACCGACAAAGCTCCACCAGACGCTGTCAAAGGCAACGCAAACGCCCATGATTGCCCATAATTTAGCCGAAAAACCACCACCGATAAGAATCCCCCAACCACACGCGGGAAGGTCAAGCTTCATACAACAGCGCCAATGGATGCTATCGTGTTCGAACGGCGGACGCTTTTACTTAAATAATCACACCTCACACGGTTGCGCACCACCCAAACTGCTAGCCATGCAATTGCTTGGAAAAAACTGAAAATTGTCAGTGAAAAAGACCACAAGGTAGCCTTTTAAAAATGTCGCAAACGGGAAAGGCATTCACCATGTAAAAACGATTACATCAACGACGCCGTAGCGATTTGTTGTTTTTTTTTCGTCCAAAGCCTCCCACTTCACACAACCACCGGCTCTAAATTTCCGCCCAGCAGCCATAAGGACCAGCCCACCCACCCAACGAAAGCTTTCTAATCGTCCCAAACATCTTGCCGCGTTGTCGTGCTGTTAGCGATTCCGGTGACATTTAAGCGGTTGTTTTCTTCCTTTTTTTGTCCTTTTGTCAGGTTTCCACTTTCAGCTACCGCATACGCTTATCCTTACCAGGACGCACGTTTTCCCACTAGTAAAACCAGCCCGCGGCTTCGGCTTCAGCTCGGCAGGGCGTGCGGGCGACATGAAAGCACCACCCGTAGGCCTACGCGACTGTTCGGGGCGAATTCGTTGCGATGGTTCCGGCGAGTGCTGCTTCCTAATTATTTCCTACCTGGGAGGTATGTTTCCATTTCCGCTTAGTGTCGCTCCGCTCTCCGAAACGCGCTCATTTGTCGTCGTTTGTTTGGATGCTGTTGAGAAACTCGCACCAACCACTCGTTTTCTCGACCGAAAACGTTACGAAAAAGCAAATTACCACCAGGTCGCCACCCAGTGCGTTGCAGCTCGGTTGTCCAAACTTATTCTTATTTTTTTTTTTCGTTTCTGTAGTTATTGTTTTGTTGCCATGCTCAACTTTTGCGAAATCGGCTGAAGAATCGTAGGCTGAAGTCATTCTCGTGGGTTGCGTCGGTTGCTTGTCATTAGCAGAAAACTGCCACTCGCACGCTACTCGTGCCGCGAGCCTATGACTGGATTGTATCCTTTCCCACATTTCCGTGACTTTGTGTTACAAGTGTGTCGCAGGAAAGGTAAGCAACACGGCCGATAACAGAACGGCGAGATAAATGAGCTGCCATTTTGTCCGAGGATTGTTACACGAGCAGCTGTAGGCATAATTGAACACCGTTTATAAGTTTTATTATAATACAAATGTTACTATACAAAACAAAATTGCTTCCTTGGATCAATTGAAGTTCAACAAACAAAGATTCAACAAACTTCGCCTTTCTTGGAAATGACATGTAAAAGCAACCGTTTATGTTAAGCCACTCTTCAAATAGTAAAATCCAACGTAAGACAATACGACGATGATTTTTTTATGTTGAATCACTGGTAATAATCCAAGACATGTTATTTTACCAGTTCAATGCGTTGTTGCTGTATAATCCTAATTGTATTTACAATCAAGCGTTAGTTACAGCTTCTAAACCACGAAAAAATGTACCAACTGCTTGGTTGTTATGTATTTCGAAAAAACACCAATATTATTTTCCGTCTCTATTAGTCGTACAAGTTAATGAAAAGTTGAAGAAGTGAAGAAGATTAACGTGTACTTTAACAATTATCATACATTTTGCTTTAACATTTCGATTGAGCTATTGCATTTAATTTAGGTGAAGCTGAAGTCTGAAAAAGATTTTTTTTGTTCAAGATCAGGGACCAAGCTAATGGCCAAATAGGATATTGGATATTCAAAATCTAAAATGTTTTTCATTTTGTTTTACCAAACCTGTCTGCAAACCATAATGTAGTATACGTATACTCGTATCAAATTATTTGGCGAAGACAATAATAAAAAAATCCAATTTCATCACTTCCTTTTTAGAGAAATTCAGAAAAAAATGATACATTGAGAGGCTCATATTAAACCACAAAAACAAATTAAAGCAAAACTGATTTGGTTCAACATCAAATTGATACAAAAAAATATGTGTAAACATTGTAAACGTTGGGTAATAAAAAACGGCAGAAATAATCTAAATAATAAACTGGTGTAATCAGCATCAGTCCACTAGGGAATTTCAACAAACATTAAAAGAATCTATAAAACCTCAATGAACAGGTTTGCTAATGTTTTATAGTTTTAAGGAAAATTATTCACTGTATGAAAAATTAAAACATTTTATAATATAGTTTGTATAATTAAAACCTTTAAAAACTATCGTAAACGTTTTATCGAACCCATGTTTTTGTGCTCATGTTTTTGAGCTCATGTATTGTAAATTTGCAATCCATTATTGTTGTTGATTATTGCACCTCAAATTTAAAACTATCGCTTAATTGTTGTAATTTGAAAAAATATTACTTACTAGTTTATGTACAACAAAATTTAGTTCTCAAAACATCCTGTTCCGAAAATTGTGTAAAAATTTCATCCCAAAAATACTTAAGCCATTGTAAAACACGTATCCATTGCACTTGAGTACAACACTATTCCTCTCTCGAACCAAACCCACGAGAAACGTAACACGCACAATTTCATTCGCTGGACCACCAGAACGGCCGCTAGCCACACGGATCGGACGATTAAACCGACCAGCCCATCGCCCCGTATCTGATCCGTTTAACTTGATTATGTGAAGGTTATTTTCTGATAAAACAACTAATCGAGCATCATTTAGTACCGGCTAAAACGTCCTTTCCTACCCACCCGCTCCAGGTGGGTGTGTTTCCCCCTGGCGTGCAAAAATAACCCAACATGACCAAATGGACCGAACTAAATTAAAAATATGTAAATTGAAACCAGCCTATCTTTGTGTTGGTTCCGGATGGATTCCACCTCCAGTACGGAAAAATGTGTCTGTATGAGCGAGCGACAAACTGATAGTAGTACGGGTCACCCAGGTCAACCATTTTGCCGCCAGTGTGACCATCATCGTCAACATCGTAATGATCGCCATCAGCAGCTCGTGCAGTGCGATAGTCAACATTAAAAATCCAATATTGTCCCTTATACATGGGCCACCTCACCTATTGCCTACCGTGTCAACTTGATTCTAAACAAACGGTGAACAACACAAATACACACGATGAGGTGAAAAGAATAACAAAAAAATCCCATCCCACAACGATAAACCATACTTTCATTATCTCACCAAGTGCTATCAATCTACTTTTCACCTCACTAACCAGCTGCCACTACTAGAGCAGCCCACCGCTCTTTAATGCCGGCAGTGGTTCCGATAAGGATCACTATCCGGGTGTAATCCTCACCCAAACCCGGCCGTTTGAATGGCTCTCGTTTTAATGTGACCTCAACACTTCACTCCGCTCAAGCGTGCTCTAGTGTTCGGCACCGTTTCCGTCCGTGTGACCCTCACTGTTTCCCCGGGGAGGCAAATCTTTAACCCCACACGCTCACCACCCTCCTGTGGACACCCCTGGCAGGAAATGAATATTTCATAAATCGTTCAACCCGCACCCGACCAATACCAACCCCAATCAAAAGCTTCCACACTCGCAACACCCATATCCGGCCACATCCGGCAACATCCGGGGTACATGGAGGGAGCACCGCATGGGCTCCGTAACGGGCTGAGACTCAGGCTTTTACCGATCTGACATGGTTAACCACAGTGGCACCCGCTGCCACGTGTCTTCTCCTACTCGAAGTGTCGCTTTCTTACCCTTGGGGTCGCTGGTGTTTGTGGGTGGGCGCTTCTTATCGCAAGTACCGGGTAACGCGCCGGTCGGAGAGGGGTGGTGGTTTGTTTTATCAAATAATTAATCTGTGTGTTTTTTGGGGATTTTTATTGCCTCTTTCCGATTGTTTGCCGGAGATAGTGTCGGAATGGCTGGTGTAGTATCCGTGGTGTAAAAGCGACGAAAGCTACGAGTAAAGATCAAACAGGAAAGCAAGCCCTTGCGAATGTGCGTCCTAGACATTTCTACACACTCCTTTTGTACAGATAGTAGTTTGTATTATTATTTAATTATTTTAAACACAAATCAACTTCAGTTACTATTAAAAATTTAAGCCGGAATTAAATCAATTCTATACTACTTCCTCATATAAACTTCACACAATTCTGAGAAGGAAAGCGGAGAATTATTTGCTTGGAACTATCTATAATAATCCATAAACAAACACAGCTAACCGATCGATTCCCAACACAGGCCTACAAATACTAAGTATGAATTTTCAAAATAGAGATTTGGCTTTATTATATTTATATTTAACTCTCATGTACTATTTATAAAACAATGTGTAGAGAAATCAAAGAAAAACAATAAAAATAAAAATAATTGAATTGTTCGTTTAGAAAGGTAGCAAGTAAATCATGAGTTTTTGTTTTCAAACCAGATCTTATATATTATTCCTAATGAAAAAAACTATTCGATGAAATTAACACGTTGCCATGTTTTGCAGCTGTTCAAAAACATTGGGATCAACATTAGCAAGTGAATAACAATAACAATAAAAATCAAATAATTTCTCTACAAATGAGGAAATATCGATGGAATAGTCCATTCTAGAATAATTGGTTTTGATTTTACGTATACTTAAGATTGAGCCTATGTTTGAGTATTTCAACTAAATTGGATCAATGTAAACATGACAAAGGTGTAATATTTGCTGATGTTTGCAGTTTTGGATCAATACATAATATTTTAATATTAGCATTTAATTTATATTAAATAATGAAAAAAATATGTTATATATAACAAAAACACTATGGATGCACACCATCCGTTCTCTTTAATTTTTCTTCTATTTGGCAACACCAAAAAAACAGGAAGCAAACAAATATCAAAACACCTGTCTTGCCCAACTGCCCTAAAAGCATGCCCTGAAATTCCCCTTCCAAACCGCCCAAATAAAAGCATAGCTAGTTAATCCAACCACAAGTTCCACCTCGGACGTGCGTATTTAACTGCACCACTTTTTTGCGGTGTCCGAGATTTACGACAAACTGAAGCAATAAACTGTTTTATTAGCCCAATGTCCAATGATGCCGTGCGAAGGAAATACTTTCGGCTTCTACTTTTGGTTGAACTTCCGGGAAGAAGGACTATGTGCAACAGGGCAACTCGGCGGACGACCGACAAGCCGAAGTTTATGCGTCAAAGGGACCTAAGATTAATTGTGGTTTTAATTTTCTATGCAAATGTCCCAACTACGCATCGAGGTACGACACATGCCAGCGCAAGCAATGGACCGCACTTTCCGTGTTTTATGGGTCATTTCTAACTAGCGACGCATCATTACCAAACGTGCAGACCCCAAGCTTGTTCGCGTTGTTAAACTAAACCAAGCTAAAATGTCCTGTAAAAAGTTGTTTCAGCTAACTTTAAATGATTTCCAACATGGTTTTTTCCCATTTTAAAAAGAAGGACTTTGTTACTCTAAATCAAGTTTAACTAAGTGTCGTACTAATGTTGATTATGTTGATTATAATAATATGTACTGGTCTAAGCAAATGATATTTAAAGTATCAGCGCTTTCCAAACAATAAAATCTAGCCCGAGATTGGTATATTTTCGACCTATAATTAAATAATTGTTCATATCTATCTCCAAGCACTAA
>JXXA01018120.1:0-22597 GCA_000956255.1 Anopheles punctulatus
TAGCCGATAAGCCCATAAAGCTCCGGGAAAGCCCGGGGCACCGGCATTCAATGGTTACGGGGAGACTTTCGGCATTTCGATCATTTTTCGCCATAAATCTAGTGTTAATGTTCCTGTTTATGGGGTCAGTCCTAGTGCGAGCGAACCGTCCGCTCCCGTCCCACTAGGTTCTAGGTGATTCCGCAGCGCTCCATCCAACAAAATATCGCACACGAACCATACGGCAAACACGGCACCAACACGCCTCGGAAAGGAACCTCGCTGGGTACCTTGTCTCAGCCGCTGGAGATTTCCATTGGATTTTAACGCATAAATCACACAACTTTCCAACCCTGCCACAAAACCGCCTCATAGCTAATCCTTAAACAGGTCACCCTTTGGCGAGGGAAGGGTTTGGTTCTAGCTCTCACACACACACACACACACACACACACACACACACACACACACTCCTGCAGGGTGAAAACATGAAGAAAAATCTAACAAAAAAAACACAACCCCTTTCGGACGCCTCACGCGTATCGAATTCGGAAGCGCAATCCCGGATCCGGTTCCGGACACCCGCAACTCAAACTCGGCAGACGAACCAGACGTTCTAACTCGCTAAACTCTAATCCGTCGCACCCATCCACGCCTTCACTTTACCCCGTTTTTTTAAGCCGTTCTGCCAGCCAGCGTAAATGTTTAACAAGAACAATAAACCATACATTTTCCTCACGCCTTTGCTGCTTCAGCGAAAATTTATCACCACCGAATGATGGATATTTATGGATTAAACTTTTGCTTCCCTCTCGACCCGGTTTTGACTTTGGTGTCGCACGCGAAACGCACACCCCCTCCGTGTGCGCCTGTGTATATGCTTTGCTTGCTTTTGTTTGCTTTATCTCACTCTCCTGCTCTTCCACTCATGCTCTCTCTCTCACTTGCTCCCAATCTATCTCTTTTACTTCACCCGCTGCACAAGTCCACTGCAGTGGTTGCTTTGTTTTCGCTTTTTCAAGAAGCGAGCACAATTTTTCCTCATTATCTCGTTATCCCTCGCGTTGTTTGTGTAAGTTCCCTTTTTCCACAAATCTCCAAATTGGCAAGTAAATCACCAATTTCTCATTGTCTCTCGTTGCTCGCTTTCAATTATCGTCTATTTGTGGCAGGGCAA
The DNA here is from genome assembly GCA_000956255.1 of Anopheles punctulatus. Taxonomy (NCBI): domain Eukaryota; kingdom Metazoa; phylum Arthropoda; class Insecta; order Diptera; family Culicidae; genus Anopheles; species Anopheles punctulatus. Next base: position 1,157 of record JXXA01018120.1, read on the forward strand.
CACTTTCCCGCTCGCAATCGAACCCCGAGCAAGACAAATAAATCGTGTAACGAAGGCAGGCAAAGGCGCCCCTTCCAATCCTCCGTAACCCCACGGTGCGAAATGCATAATCAACAATTCCGTGACTTCCGCGCATAAAGAACCGTCTCGGGGAAGTGTCCGTGGCATTGGCGGAAGCGATGATTTGATTGCGGCATTAGCTTCGTTAACAATTCAACCGACATTCTTCAGCCGTTTCGTTCGTGCCCTTCTTGCTCCGTTTGCTTGCCGATAACGTTCCAATATCCTGTTCGCCGGAGCAGGAAATCTATTTCCCGCCCGTTGTTTCAACACCACATATCGCTGAGTGATTTTTGAAGGCTGTCAAATGCGAAACACCACGTGTGCTGACGTCAAAACATTCGTGCGGTTCCGCACGAAGGCGGCGGAATCGTACAGACGGACATTACGGTAGGCCAAAGCCGACATTTTCCACTTACACAACATTTCCGCTGAACATTGCTTCCCGCTCGAATGGCGAACGGGGATGATAAAATACGTGACTGGAATCAAGTGAAACGCCTCTTTTATTCATCGCCCTTATCCCGCGCTGTAAAATTTAGTACCAGCACTTCCACTGCCCGGAACCCTACGGACACGAACGCTTCCAATGATAACTGATTATAAATGAGATTATTTTCCATCCGCCCAGTAGCCGCTCAGTAGCGCGGTGTGGGGCAAAAGTGGTGGAAACTTAAACCGGCCCGTTGTGCAAAATAACAAAAAAAACAACTCCATTGCATCCGTCCGTCGGCTTCGACCCCTTTACAACGGTTTTCTCGTTATGAATGACACTTTTCAATCTCACAACACGCCACGCGCTTAATGTTTATTGTTATGATTTTAATTTGATTCGTCGCTTTTTATGAGTCGTTAAGATAATGGAAGATGATTGGAATCCTTTGCGCTCGGGGCGCCCTGTTGGCTAAGCTAACTCCCCGGCCCGGGTGCGGGGGTCCGATTTTCTCGGACCAAACCGTAATCGTAGTAAGCGTTTTTCTTAATGAGCTCCAGCGCACCGAACAACCGAATCGGATTTACTATCTCGAACGCAGCAGCAAGCTGCAGATGAAGCGAAGGTACGAAGCGTAGCTCATCATCGCTTAAATGGTTGTTTGTAAAAGTGTATCAAATCAGTGCCACATCGAGGTGTGGGTTAATCGTAATGGGGTTGGGCAAGGTGGGCTGACGTTGCCACTTCTACCTGATACAACTTCCCAACAACTTTCACCGGCAACTCAACTACGGCGACCGAATCGAGCGACCGTGTAATCTATTTAATGTTTGCTCCCACTACGAAATAGCAACGCTTATGCTAGGCAGACGATCATCGGAAACTTTGCAATATTGCGATCGATCCGGAGCGCTAGTTTGGTGGACTAATCGAAACCCCTGCAAACGAAATAGACTACTCATTACTTTTGTCCCAACCAAACACTGTGGCCGTCAAATACGATCATTTCAACTTTTGATGACAGGAGATTAATTTTAATGCGATAGATCAATGGGCTCTTTTGTCCATTTTTAAAGTCGATAGAAAGGTTGTAAATTTAATTCCCCCTGAACCTGTAGTTCTATGCTTAGAGAAGCAGCAGCCCATGGGAACTATTCACTATTCGTAATGGAGACGCCTGGTAGTTTTCAAAATCCCACAATTCTTGTAACGCTTTTTTACGTTCCGTTCATTAAGTAATTATTTCAAACACTATTTCCCAGAGCTAGAATCGATCGTCTATGTGTAAGTGTAACTTTTTTCTCCCCACTGGGCTCAGAAGTGGGGCTTGGGTTGAGAATTTCCATTATTCAAATTGCAAAATCTATCCATAACTTAATCTTTCTCTGGTAATCCAACGGAGCTACATCAGCGAGTTCGAGCAGGAATTAACAAGCGAGCGTGTGACACATACACACACACGCATCCACGATAAAGCGGGATCGAGAGCGGATTGAGTTTTCCCACAACCACAAAGCTTGCGGTTGCGTGCTGTGCATGCCATGCCGAAGTCAAGCGAAGCGTGACCCATTTTACCACAAGATAGGGATCATACGCTTGTTCCACGCGGTGTGTGGAAGCTTACGCGAGTGCATACTCGTAGTTTCACTCTTTTTCTCTTTCACTCATTCACACACACACGCACACACACACTGATGAATGTCTCCCTTAAATCGTGTGCTGCTGATTTAGTTTCTACTTCCACGCGCCAAATTCGACAGACATCCGTGGTAACGCCAAAAACTTCGCGTTCGCTTGAAAGCTGGCGCAAGATTTTCGAACAAAATGCGCCAAAACTAGTGCACTTCGCTTGGTATGATGAATGGAAACGGAGGCTGGAAAGTAAAGTGCAGCACTTTCACCCGTCACACCCGCCGGTCGGGGGAAAAAGCACTGCAAACAGTTAAACTCCATATTCGATAAGTCAAAGTAAACGAACGTACACATACGGAGGTACGCGGCTTGGTTGAGACAAAAACCAGCAGCTACAAGACACTGCCGGCGCTAGGAAATCCGGGTGCTTGAGATCCGGTTCGGGAAAGTTTCCACCCAATCGCAACCCGCAAGCCCGCAGAAACCGGAAGACCCGAGACCGAGCGAAGCGATGGCTGGCCGGAAGGAAGCAGCGAATAAAATATTCCCTCTATGTTTTACAAGTTTTTCGCCCACTGTCGAACAGGCGCTCACATACACCAATACACACATATACACGAATAATGTTCTGGTAATTCGTTCATTTCCCACAGCGCCTGTCGGTAGTACGTCGTCTGCTTCGCGGAACACCGCAGACGGTAGGGTGATTGGGTGCTGAAAAACGTTGAAAATGTGGCCGCCATGCATCGAGTAGTCGGAATCGATGTAGCCATGGAAGCTGCTTTAGGAAACGCATCGTACATGCATCGGTCTTTCTACGAATCGTTTGGAGAATGGAAGCAGCACTGCTTGCTGCTATCGCAGACTTGATAATTTATCCGAGACGATACTGCTGGTTTCTGTTTCTGCAGGGTTTTTGGAGTGAGAAATGTGTATCACGGTAAAAGTGACAGTTTCTTTTACCATTTTCAAATTAATTTATGTTCGCCAGATGTTAATTCATCACCACCTCACGTAAATGAAAAAATGGTTACCAATAACTAAGAATTGTTTATTTTTCCTCAGCAAAAGTAAATATTCAACAAAAACTGTTTCAATAGGTAAAAATTAACCAGCAAAAGTTCGATGCCAATCATCAAATTACATCCAATAAACACGTTTTAAACACAATTGTTTCATACTCATTAAAAATCAATTGCATCACCTCAAATTTCAACATTCCCCACACATGAAGGAAGCCTCCCCCCCGACCACCGTGGGCTGTCCATTTCAAGCCCGAACCCGAATCAAAACCGACCGAATAACCGTAGCCCCTTCCACCGGAAAGGAATCCAAAAACGGACGGAAAAGGATTTCTTCCTGCTGCAAGATAAATTATTTTCATTTATTTCCTGTTGATTTATGCGCCGAAATAAATATAAACAAAAGCGCTTCACGCTCGACGAACATTTTTATGATTTTGAGGGCCGTTTCGTTTCGGTCTTCGCTTCACTCGCATAAAACTGGAGAAACATCTGGTCATCGGGGATGGGTCATTTCTCGGGGATGATGATCTTTTCACTCATTCTCACATTTCATCCCGAAACCAACGCCGATTTTCGAGTGTATGTGAGTGTGTTGCGGGATGCATCGTTAGTACGCGTGTGTAGCTCGTTTGTGTTACTGCGAACAGCCTCATTGCATCAGCGTCGGCTGCAGCGCTAAGAGGCAGGCAGACGAACCGAGAGTAATGTGTCGAGTGGTCTGCACTGATTTTTTCCACATCCAAAACCACCCCAATCGAGGACTACTTTGATGGTCATGATAATGGCGCTAAAGAGAGGAATGGGGAGAGCAGCATAAAAAAAAAACAAAAAAATCAGCCCACAGTACACAGTCATCGCCGAAAAATACACATTACGCGCGGCGCAAACCTTCAAACAAAAGCGGGTCCGTGATTTATTGTAATGTGCGGTATTTTTAACGTTCGTTAATAGGACGGAGAAAGAGCAGTGGTAGATGGGAAATGAGAGGGGAAAAACAGCGACCATTGCGACACACCCCAAAACGACAGCATCGAGTGTTGGAGCGAAAACCGTCCATTGATTCAAAGGCCCACACAAAGCCAAAGCCCGGGCGGGGGGCCGGTGTGCGCCCAGCGAGAATTAACATCCTCGGGAAGGAAAAAGTGGCCCACGCCGGGGGTAAAAGCTGTGCGGCCGACCATTTAATGCTTCGTGGGGGAGGTTTTATTTTCATGTTTTGATTCAAACTGCCCGTTGACTGCCAGCCGCCCTCTTTTTTCGTTTTCAATGAAAACATGACCATTTTTTCGCTCAATCCCTGGTCAACCGCGGAAATTTGACCGAACTGAGCTAAAACAAAAAAAAACAAAAAAGAAGGAAGGGAGAAACACCGTTCGAGGAGAAACACTGCCGTTCGGACGCCAGGGATGGGTATGCGCTGCAATAATATAAATTGCAAAAGGGAAATTGCAGCAGAGCAGCAGGGTGGAAAGAGTTGGAAACCAACGTTCGTGTTTTCACTGAAATTCGGAATTCGCATTAAATCGTGCTAGTTGGATGAAGATTTACTGTTGAAATGTAAGCCGAGAGTGAAACTTTTCAAATTTGACGTCAAAGTTAATCGTTTTCCAGTTTAGTGGAACAATGTAACGCTCTTTAGAAGTTAGAGTTGCCAGTAAAACGCTTCTTAAACAGCAACCGAACATTTATTTCAAGTTGACTGCACTTCTTTTGAAATTAACTTTTAGGGGGCGCCCCTAAAAGTATACAAGACCCATTACATAGGATTTCCTGGCCTATTTTCTTTAGAATTATTTATCTTAGTAAATACAATCTACTTTCACTACAGTAATCAGCATAATCCCTGCCAGGTAAAAGCTAATTTTAATGAATTAATTTCATACTCATATACAAAAATCTCGATCATACATGAAGTAATCAAATTTCCATTAAATTTGCTCCTAAAGGAATGACTGATGAATTTATCTGCATATTTCAGCCTTCCGCACAGCTGAAACCCCAACCCAACGTTCGTAAGCTGCTGCCGGAATCAATTGTTTCTGCCCTGCGTTCCCAGTCAAAATCACTACAAATAGAGCCACCCGATGTAAATGCATCATCACAGTGCGGTATAATTTATTCACCCAACCCCGACACTACTCCCCCGCCAGGCAGCACCGGTAGATTGAAATTTAATTCTCAGTTGCATAAATTAACATGCACGGATCAACACGTACCACGTGTAGTTACTTCAAAGGCGCCGGGCATGTTGCGGAGAAATATGAAACAAACCCACCAGACCCGTCATCGTCATCATGCGAGATGTCGTACGGTGCTACTATCAAATGTCAATAATCAAAAGCCAGCGGTAGGTTTGCGCGTTTCACTGTTTCATCGGACCAACGGAAGGATGATGGCTTCGAGAGAACCCCGAACGGTTCGTTTCTATGTCGCATGGGTTGTTACGACGGTTTCGACGGACGCATTCGTACCGACCGGAACCGTCCCGTGCGCCCCAGTGACAGAAATGAGCAATGAGCGTCCGTCCCTTGACGTCCGGAGCACAAAACAATGCCCGACATCTTGCCCGAGCGCGATGGCAGTAACAGGAAAAGCCGGACGTAACACCCGGCACGGGACACAAAGCTTTAGCTACCTTAGGGGTAGCTTACGCGGGACTCCTTAAGGAATTATGGAGAGATGTTTGTCCCTTTCCCGTTTTACCTTCCCTCGTTCTCTTCCACTTTTCCTAACTCACCCACGGGCCACTCATGTTAATGTCGGTTGGACAATTAACGTCAAAATTATCCTGTAAATATATACGACAGCAAACCGGGGCCGGTGCGGTGACATCTTGATGGTGGTGGAGCATCCATTTCGGAACCCGCGGCCAAGGGACGCACGCCCAGACGGATAAACAGCGGGTAATCCTCAAGGCTCAACAATCAGGCAGCTTAGCGCTGGCAATGATGGCAAGCGATGATAGCGCGGATGTTAATATCCCGAACACCATAAGGACGCCCACCGCAAGGAAGTGGAACGGGCTGGTACGACCCAGATTGGTACGTTCATATTAATTAAGTGTACACTACTGCCACTGCCAACGGTGTTAGTAGTGGTTGTAGTGGTAGTAGTAGTAGTAGTACTAGTAGTAGTAGCACCAGCACGCGCGACGTTTCCACGGAAAAGGGGAGCGAAATTATCCTCTTCACTTGTAATGCAAGTTATTTGCCTGGCTCGTGAGCATCACAAAACACATTGTTCGCTGTTTTGCAGGTGTAGGTGGGTGTATCCCTTTTTTTGCTCCCGTGAGCGGCGTGCGAACGGAGATAAGTGATAATAATTTCATTTGCAGTCGTTTAGATGTATACGATGCGCAAGGGCCCTGAGCTTTGTCGCCACCAGCACCGTCGAGCGGTTTCTTATCCACCTTGTTTTTTTTATTTTAGCCTGAGGACACTAATTGTGAGCTATTGCCCGGGTGGGTGCGTTGCGTATTCCGTATTCCGGTGAAATACTATCTTCACGCTCGTACGGCACCATTCCAGCGAAAGCAATTTCGGTCGTAAATTCGAAACAATCTACACGTAATTGTGTGTCATTATTTTGTTTTCATGCATTGTGTAATGAATAATAATTTGAATCATTTGAAGATAGTGCTAATGTTGTGAGGAACAACTAACATTGTATTCTGACCAAAGTAAGTAAATTGTTTATTTGTTTCAATATCTTTTTTGACTGATTTTTGTACGAAAAATGTGCGCCTAAAAGTATGCACCTTAAATAATTAAGAAATAATTAATAATCTATAAACTGACGATTAAACTTACGAAAAAACTTTAATTTTTTTACGTAATACTACGAAACTTTCTCAAATCAAAAACTCCAACGAATCATCAAAAGAAACATTCTCGCGATTTACTCGTAATGGAGCACAATTACGTTTCTGAAGCACGCTCACTCTAGCTTCACCTTCGCCGAACCGCGCAGCATATTTTAAACAAATTATAAACTTCATAATGGAAGTGCAAAATACGGTCAAGGCGACGATGGGGCAACTATCCCATCAAACAATCATGCCCAGGTGCTTCGTGACGAAGCTGAGTAACAAGCAAGTAAGTAAGTAAGTAACAACGATCATATTTTTCTCCCATTCGCTCCTATCGCAGTCAACCAATCACTGCTACGAGCCAGTCTTTCTCTTTCATTAAAAATTTACAAAAAAAAACTGCCCAGACCACCGTACTCGATGCTTTCATAATCCATTTTTCCGTATTTCTCCAGCCACTTGCTACAACGCGCGCACGGTGACACAAGCCCGACGCTTCAAGCGGCGAAGGATGAAAAAGTTGCACGTTATAAAATTAATTAAAATTCCTCACACAAAATGTCAGACATCGCGCTCCGGTCAGGTGGTGAAAGTGGTGGAAATAAATAAAAGATCACAACTTTCGGTAGAACGCAACGAGCAAACGATAAGGTGGTCGATAACACCCGGCCGAAGATGGTCGGTTTTATGGATGAAGTGGTTGGTTTTTTTTTTGCCTTCCCGAACATTCTTTTCACACAAAACAACAACAAGCTAAGGAGTCATCGGCATTCAATATTCTCTTCTTCACTTCACTTAAAGACTTCCTATTCACCAGTTAGTTAGTCCAACCGAATATCCTGCCTTGCGGCCGGACAATGAAACAAATAATTAAAATCAAAATCATTAACTCCCCCGACACGTTGGAGGGACCGTCGGTACGGCCCCACCGGCACGAGTCTTTATGGCCAAAGTGCAGGAAGAGATGGCAAAAAATTAATGATCCTCGCGATTGGATAAAGTAACCTTCGTGCGACAGTTTCTCCAGCCCTGCGCGCTAAATTGGATGGAACTGCTCGAAGGCAAAATGCAGATGACAGCAGACTGGCCCAAAAGATGACGATAATGATGCCACCCGGTGGTGATGATGAAGATGATTATTATTACCGTTCGATTCCGGCCCTGCTGACGTGACGGTTCCAGCAGCACTCTGGTGTGCGGCAATAATCTCTTTGCTTTCGAATTCTTTCCTTTTCTTCTGCTTTCGCAGCCGCTTCGAGAGCTTTTCGCTCGAGCTTACTTATCTGTTATGCGTTTTAAGTTCGCTTTATGTTTCTCATTTTATAAAAAGAAACTCATTTCGCTCACGTTCACCTGCTTCAGATGCCGGTGTAGTTGGGAGGCATATTTTTAGCGTTCCTTTTTTCGCCCATTACTTGCGTTTCGGTTCCGGTACACACTAAAGTGACCCGAACAGAAATGAAACCGGTCAGTGTCATTGGAGAAAATTGGGGTTTTTGTTAAGGAAAAATTCCAATTTTTGCGACGATCTGAAACACTTTGCTTAATTGTTTCCAACAGCGTAGTAGGCTGGTTTTTGTCGTCAAGCTGAAGGTGGGTTGCAAGCTTTTTTATAAATTTTAAGCTTTATTTTGGGATATTTGCGTTAACAGCAATATATTAGTATTTTTTGCATAAATATTGCAATTATATTCCCTTATACATGTATAAATCTTTAAATGAATATCAATTCACAATAATTTACTCATTTCTGCTTCACAAACAATAATCATTGAATCGATGTTATTGTTTTATCTCATTTCTGCCTGAATGTATGTAATTTGTGTCACTTTTTTCTTCATGCGTACGAAACAGACGAGGCCATTTAAAAACATTTTTCCCTGCAACAAACTACACAACAAAACAAAAGTATACCACAATTCAGAATTGAAATTTGAACAGATTTTAAGTTTAGCTTAACAAACTTTTCCATTACTTTGCATGCTAGCACAGCAGAAAAATGCGCTCTCTGCTAAAAAATAAACTACACAACCCTCACACCATCACACATCGTCAAACCTACGTACCTTTATACGTATGCGGAAAACTTTCGCCTGGGGAAATTTATTTTTCCGTTTATATTTTTTCAAGCACCTTGTTTTTTCTTTATATCACCCGTTCACCGGCGCTGATCCCGGCGGGCCATTTCAAGCAACGAAAAGGGACCGACAAAAGCATCTCCGCGCGTAGCGTAGTTTTGCTTTCACGCTTGCTGAAATCTTTTTGCGCCATCAAGCGGCCGACAGCCTAAGCGTATGCTTTATGCTCAGTGTGCGGAAAAAAACCCTTGAAAGAAAAACCTGCCTACCTCATTGCCGCCTGCTTCGGGAAGCGAAGGCTTTCTTCACGCCGGGAGAGGCAGGAGAAGTGATTCGATGGCAGCCAAAAAAAATAAGAAAAGCATTCCTTCCTCCCCCTCCTGAAGGCTCAATCCCGGAAAACGGCCAAAACTAAGACCTTCCGGTCGGATCGGGCCGAGGCCCGGATCGGTCGTGGCAGTGGAATGGAATGGTTTGCAGAAAGTTTTAGCCACCCGCCTTGTGTTTCTATCGCGACGCGGGTGGTTGCCTTTTGCTGGGTTCTCTCTAAATAGACAGTACAGTCAAAAACGAACACATGCCGGCACGTTCCAAGCCCGTCACCGAAAAAGGGAGATGAGATGGATTCGGAGTGAAAGTTTTTGCTCTGCAAATGAATGAACGAGTTCAAGCGGATGGCTAGGATTGGACGGGTAGAGTTTCACGCGCGCTTCCAAGACGCGTTTCGTATCGTGCACTGTTTTTTTTTTGTTTTTCCCCTTCCTCACAAAACCACTCATTGTACACTGATAATGGAACCGTTGATGCTGGTAGAGATCCTCCGCGAACCGGTCCGTCGAAATGATCCCCGGAATCGGTTCACGAACCCATCAGAAGCACGCCCGGATGTGCCCGGAAGCATTCCGGCTAAGGAAGTTGAAGCCAGTAAATGAAGTGATCGGATTATTAGCTTTCCAACCGATACATGTGATACGGCGAGATGGGAGGGTGCACGAAGAAAAAACACGCTCATTTCGACTCGGTTCGACGAGGAATTCTTGATTTCCTCATCGTGTTTCCGATTTTTCGTCCGTCTCACTTTCAGCTCCGTTCCGCTTCGCTTCAGACGGTGGTATTTGTTTGCCGGTGGGGTTTTGCTCCGGAGACCGGAAAAAGCGGGCCAAACACGGCCTAAATTCGTGTGCTTTTTTCCTGTCTTCCTGCTCCCATCTGTGCGGCTCGGAACTGTGTCACTTCATGAATGATCATCGGAAAAGTTACATGATAAGCTCGGTGCTAGGCTAGGTGGTTCGTTTTTCTACTTGTTTTTTTGCCTACCCAACTTTGCGCCCACGACTCGGAAGAAAGGAAGCACCACGAGATCTTAGACAAATCAGCCCGGATGGAGAGTTGTGCAGTTTGAGGCAAAGTTTGTAGTTGGGGTTTATTATTCACCAGCTCGCGGGATTGCTACTACGCTGTTCTGCCCGAACCGAAAAAAACCCAGCGCCAGTTGTTACCACAATATCACGAGATGATCCGCGTTTATTAAATCGAAAAAGTTGCAATAATAGGTTATGGTTGAATGGGGTGCTTGGTTTTAGCGCCACTTCGTTTACCTGTAGTGGTGCAACGACGTGTCGCGAAGTCACGTTTGTAAAAGGGATTTTACGGTGGGAAATATGCAGCTGCAGGAACCAGATTCTTGTGAAATTCTTATTAAATTTTATTCAATATGTTTTGATTCTATTGAACGCACTTTTGATACTATTTAGCTCATAAAAAATCTAGTACAAGAAACCTAAAATTAATATTATGATCAGCAAGCTTCTCTTGCATTATTTTCTGAACTGAATTGCGAACTCCATTTAAAACCACTTTTGTGTGACAGTAAAACGACTGTTAATTATCCTAAGAGGTCTATTTTAATGGGTACTAATCATTGCCTGCTTCAACTCAGCAAAAGAGTGTACGATTTGTATTCTTTCAAACGAACCAACCACCCACTCAGCATGTAAAACCACGGTCTCTATAATCGTGGGTTGCCCTTTTCGGTAATGGACACGGAATGGCTAGACCCTGGTACCGTTGCTGGCAATTAGTCCGTCCGGAATCTAATCCTTTTTAAATTTCCAACCATTCTAAAGTCATAAAAGAAGTTAAAGTTATTCGCAGCTTCACTCACCTCACTCGGACGCTACATTTCGGCAACGTTTCGATTCGGTCTCCAAAGGAAACGGAGCTCACCTCACCTCCGACGCTCCATAAAAGCTAATCCATTTCGATTAAACATTAATGCGAAGGGTGCAAAAAAAACCTTCTTTTTAAAGCAATCCACCGCCTACTGCTGGTAGGGTAGGGTGCATCGAAAAAGGTAGCGAATAAATTGCTCCTCAACCGGTGCGCGTTTTGGGGCAGGAAAAGGCCCGGGCCCCACGTTCGTGATTGTAATTAAATTATTTGCCCATACTCCACCGGTGGCGGGCTTCATAAAATCCCGAAAAATTTACCTGCCCCCGCTACCGCAATCCCACGCCGCACGGGGTCGATGGGTATGATAATTTTCAATTATAGCTAACCCTTAAAATCTTTTACCCGTAAGTCATCGTCCTAAGTGACGCTGCAATAAAACTGATCACCGTCGGTCGCTGCCTACCTGAGGCCGTACGTGCTTCCTGACCGATCTTATCAGCTATGCATTGGATTACGAAAATGGATTCGCGAGGGAAGATAGCGAGAAAGAGGAAGAGAAAAAGAACGAGCGCCATCGTTTTCCATTTCCGAGGTCCACTTTATCCGACTAGAAATTGACTCCGGCAGGCGTTTGAAATGGAAAAATTATGCACAAAAAGGTAAGCAAAACCGTGGCTACCGGTGCCCCGACCGATGGGCTTCAGTGCCAATGCAAAGGGCACCACAATTCGCCGTCCCCTACCAAACGAGAAAACGCACTTTCCGCAGCGCAATCTTCTCCGGCGTGTCATTCACGGGGTCCCGAATTTCACAGGCTCACGTCCTGGGCCGAGATTTGGGCCGAACCGGGTTCGTCCCTCGTCACGACGGTTCAGAGACTTTGAAAAGAAACGGGGAAAACAGCTGAAACGAATCTTTTTCCCCCCGGCGAGATTAATGCAAACAACTAGCGAGAAGATGGAGGAAAAGCGACCGCATCTTGCAAATCATTCCAACGGGAAGTTACTCACTCGACAGTGAAATGCCAAAGCAAATGAGAAAAGTTGCATATCTCACGATAAAAGTACAATCTCTAGCGCTCCATCAACGCCCGCGAAGGAAGTCGGGAAGCCAAAAGGTAGGGCGGTAGCTGATGCGGGCACTGCGAGCTTAATTTTTCACCGATCACTCAGATTGTGCTTTCGTTGCTGTTTTCCGCGGGGACACCGTTTCGTGCTACTACCCCGCATACACAGGCGCACACTTTGCAGAACGATTATCGCGTCGCTTTTCATTTTCGCCATTTGCTCGCCCGGATACGCGAGCGAGCGATCGCGCACGCCACTTTTGGCGCACAATTTTGACACGTAATTTTTCATTTTTAATACGATTTTTATTGAACCCAACTCAAACAAAAGTGCGCGACTCCGCTGCAGACGCCCGGATGGGAGGGGGTGGGGAGGGGAGGTATTTGAAAAATGATAAACCCCCGGCGTGAGTGAGATGCAATAAAACGAAACGAACGGGCACGCAAAAACAAACTCAACCCCTGCGCCCGGGATAAGCTGGCTCCGTTCCCGGGATAAGTAAATGAGATGCACTGACAATTTCGCGGAAGCGGCAGACGAGAAACGAGAAACAAAAAAAAGCTTCATAACTCTGTGTTTTGGTCCCACAGAGGAAGGATGTGCAAGTATAGTTAGCAGTTTTTTTTTGTTCTAGAATTCCTATTTTAATGTTCTACTGCGCGCTCTTTCCGCTTCCCACCAACATGAGGTCAAGTGGGGTGTGTTTGCAGCGGGTAAATCCTTCAGCAAATCCGGATCGTTTCTTTTCGCGAGGATAAAAATATACCCCATCACTATAACGCCCGGTAAAGGATTATCAGCTATGGCGAAAGCGCATAGCTGACGCTGGGATGAATTTTCCTCCTAGTGCACTTCAAAGTAGGGTGTTTGTATCCTAGTTCGTTCGAAGGACTCTGGTGTTATCAATGTTGTGCTATAAACATATTCGTTTCATTTTAATCTTTAACATACCCTTTTTTTATTCAGTGAAACATTTTATCCGTGAACTTTCAACTTTTGAGTGCTACAAATGAAATGAACTTTTGAGCTCTGCAAATGATTAGTGTAGTCAAATAATGGTGCTATAAATCACTGAAAAGTTTGAACACATTAAACGTGTTACAGCACCGTTCAATTACTTTGGCAGTAAAAAATTGTTTAGTTTATAATTACTTTATTCATAGTCTTCATTTATAATTACAGGAAATTATTGAAGATTTAATTGCACCTAGCTGTGAAAAAGATGATGATTTGGCACGTTTCAACTACGAATTAAAATTACTTATAGAACGTCCGTCAAACGGGAAGAGAAAAAAACAGATATTTAAAGGTTATGCCACAGTTTCTAGGTTAATAAAATGTAAGCCCATTAGAAATTATAAATCATAATTTGTCACTGCAGCATACTTTCTCGCAAGGGATTCTGATGCACGAAACTAATTTAATCTCGCGACGGCTAACTGCAAGCATGTAACAAACGTTTCTACCTATTTCTATACCGTATTATCCGCCATTTCTATTGCTGTCTAATGAGATTACCCCATTTCTACGATTTCCACTGCGTGGCAGAGCAGCACACAATAACCGTCCGTGCTTCTGGGCTCACCTAGCCTCCTGCAGCAGGCGCAAAAACAATTTCTAAAGCACGTTGCAGGATTCGAAATAAAAATCCCATCTCGAACTTCAACCCAGGGCTATGAAATTCCATCCCAGCAAACTGGCGCAACCCGGAGCAACGCAACACAATAACCCCACAACGGATGTACAGGGTTTCCCTGGCACCCGTGGCTGTATCCTATACGGAATCTCTACAGCAAATGCAATAAAAACTCCACCGTAATATGCATAAATGCATACGCCTGGAACGGATGTTGCTTCATCAACCTGCTCGCACCTAGTGCACCGGGTGCACCCCATTCTGGCATCACAAGGCCTGTGAGGTACGGCAAAGTTTAAACAATCAACTTACATCCGGGAACTCGGACTCGATCCGGGTTCGTGTAACAACGCACCACCGGCGGTAGTTGACAGTTTTGACCATTACGATGAGTTTGCTGCGAAATGGATATAATATTAATGATTCGCCCGTCGTTCGACAAACTGGTTGTAACTTTTGTTTGGCAAACTTTTCGCTTTCAGCACGGAATCCTTTCAACCAGCACCGAAACGATCTACTAGCAGATCGGGATGGAAGGATAGGGAGAGAGGCAGTAGGAGAGCTGTGCTTATTTATTTAGGATAAAAACACACGACACAGGGTTTATTATTCCAACTTCAGAAGCATTACTCCAAACGACCACTCATCGCGCCGAGTGGATGCTTAAAAACTGGAGCCAAATAACAGATACGTTCTGGACGGCTTACGTTACACCGCACGACTTATCGCTTCGCTTCAGCAGCAGTTTCTGACAATATAAATAAAGTAGCGCGTGTCTGTTTGTGTAAATAGACGGAATCGTTCGACTGGTCAGTGCCACCACTCGTAAAGTTCCTTCCGGAAAAGTGCTTCCCAAGCGGTGCGGGATAGTACACGTAGGAAATGTTTGCCATGGTGCAGATACTCATCAAATCAGCGTGGTTACCACATGCATGATTACGAGCCAGTAGAGCTGCAGCTTGACATGAAAGTAGATGGTTGTCTAACGTAAAGGTGGTGATGACGGTATGTGTGTTGCCTACGGAACGGTGAGACACTTCTAGGGTTACTGTTTTTTCGCGAATTTTATCATAATTCGTTTGATATTAGTACTTGGAAGTTTTCTTGCAAATCGCTTACAAATGTGCCAAAGTTCCCATTGCTCCGTGCTAATTTAGCAGTTGAAATATTTCACGGAAACAATAGGTATAATTCTACACAAATTGCATACATTTAGGCGCTCGGTTAAATAAACGAAAAAAATGTATCGTATTGGTCATAGCATAAGTTTCTTGCGAACACTCACCACACTGCGCTGCCTAAAAGCGGCCTAAGCCAACAACCTCCAACACCACACGATAGTCGCAATCGTCACGAAATCGTCCGCTGCATCGAGCACTGGTGTAGCACGAATTCTACTAAAATATGGTATCACTGCAGTATATTTTCTGCAGTTTAAGTAACCCAGCTGGAGCAGCAGCAGCACCACTCATAAACCAAACCGAGCTGTACCGATGAACCTCGGACCTGGTGGGTTCGTTCCATAAAACTCACAACTTTTAATCTCACCGCTACCCGAAAAGGCACTCGCTTGGGCTCGTCGAGATGTATGCTGCATTCTTTTTCCCCGTCTTCTTCGTCCGTTATTCGGACGTTTCCGGTCTTTCCGGCACTACCTTAACCAACACCCAACTGGCGCACACGCTGCATCCGTCCATTATCCACTCGCTACCCCCAAAAGCCACGTGCGTCGCTAGCTTCGTTATGAAATCACCATATTTATTACATCTTCAAAACCATCCGGCCTCCAGCAAGAGTACGGGACGAGTTTCTCCTGCTTTTTGGCCAGCAAATGCCCGATGTCGCATGTTGTTGGGTGGAGAAGTAAAAATGAAAATCCTATCCTCCATACTCCACACTCGCCGTTTCGGCACTCTGGAAGAAGCAGCCCGAAATAACCGTTTTACAGGTGCGCTGCAGAGATCAGCACCAGATTGAGACCATATGCGGCAATGGATGAAACCCTTTGCACCGTACGCACGCTACTGTAAGATACACACGTACGCGATACACACTTCAAACTGTCACGTTATGGTGTTTTTCTTCACCTCCTCTCTAGCTGCTTCTTATCGTGCCATCCCAAAAAAAAGGCATACAACTTTCGCCCGAAACCGAAAGGTACGAATGTTACGAGCGACAAATTTTTAATTGCGGCTCATACGTGGCTGCGCGAAAGCCGTAGTGGTAGCTGTAATTTTTGCGTAGTCCCATTTGCTGTTGGTTCCGAAATTTGTGGTGTTTTTTCTTGTTTTTTTTTTGCCAAAATTTAATGGAGACGCATGGTACCGCATGAACGCTGTTACTTGCTTGCTTTTACTGCATTTTTGTATCGCAGAAAAGGGGAAAACCGCATTGGCATACATTCTAGTCTTTGTGGTATTATGGAAAAGTCGAAGTTCTGAATCCGTCGTAGAATACAGAAGAGCCTGAACAATAATGAGATTGTTACTATACTTTGTTTAGGCAAACCCGTCAGTTACTGTGTTGATCAAGGGTTACATAATTTTTTTACAAAAATCATTTTCTAATATCGGTTAGAGAGGTATGCCAAATTCATCATAAACGTTTCGAGTATATTGATATAAGATTTGTGGATACATAGAATTTATCAAGCGCCTAAATATATGCAATCTAAGGCAACATGCATTATTCGTATTTTTTTAGTTACAATATTAAACATGTTTTTAGATAGCATTATTTTACTTTTAATCCCAATATGCTCTCCAAATGACTTTCGGAATGAAAAGCCTTTGCAATCGGGTGTGTGATGGAAATGACGTTACTTTAACAGCACAAGACAATAAAAGGAAAAAGACTCATATCAAACAACAAACGGTCCATTGAAAAGAGGCGTTTATGTTGTTCGTTAAAAATAAAGAATATTATGAACCCTTTCCGTGCGGAAGGAAGTAACGTTCTTACTTTATACGGCCCATAATCCCGACTCGCATGATCTGTTCGTTTGTCGTTATCAATTGAAGCATAAGCGTAAAGTTTTGCACAATTTTCCGTTTCGTAGCGCAAGCGATGTGGAATGTGAAACAATGTGTGCCCGAACCCCATCCGGAGCACTTAATATGCCGGATAGTAAGGACCGAACCAATAAAAGCTGCTCCACGTTGGTTAAAAAAAAAAATACCACTCCAATCCAAGATAAGACACGTCGTTACAACCCGCGACAGTGGCGCTGGGAAGTGTCCCTCCATCCGGGATGGACACCTATTCTATTTCTAATGTTGTTTGCTGACACAAAAAATAAACCCTTCCATTACAATTGCACAAAGCCAAGGGGCATAGTGACTTTCTTATCGCACACACTCCAATCTCGGGCCGAAGGTTGGATGAGGTTTTCGGCTACCTGTGTGACGATGGTTCCTCTCGACCGATATAATAATCGAGTCCAGGGGTCGTTTATCGTTCCCATGCTGCTCGGTTGCCTGGAAGAAGGATAGCATCATCGTCGTGTGCGTTCGGTGGTGTAGTTTTAAGTATTAGCCTCCATCCTCAACCCACTCAACCCACGCGCTAAACCCATGTTAGTCGGGTTTATGGGGCTCATTAAACGGTGATTAGTCGGTGCGAGTATCAGCGAGTGTGGAAACCCAAATTTTCACCCCTCCGTGTTGTGACGCGTTTTTCCATCCTTCTGAGCACAACGGCATAAGAACGTGTTCTAAACATACGGAACGGATTCGGGGGATCCGGTGCTAAAAAAGCGTATCCGTATCCTTCTTTTAATACCTTCCGGGATTATTTTTTTCTCTCTCTCTCTCACGCTCTATCCCCTACATAACCTGTGTAGGTGTTTTTTGACCCCAACCCTCGTAATCGCGCAGAATGTGATGTGATTTCATTAGTTCGCGAAACGTTAGCTTGCGCTGCAACAAACACACGGTATCGGACAATTTGCCAACCTTAACCTTCAGCCGATCTTCTATCTACCCGGTGTAAACAAGCGCACTCTTCCAGCTCGTTCACGGAAAAAAATAGCAAGCTGAAGACGAAGCCAAAACAAAGCAAGCGGGTGGTAATTAAAATTGCATTTGCGCTTACGAAATCAGCACATGTTAATTAAAATTTCTCCTTCACTTATTTGATTGCACCGCTGCTTTGGTTGTTTTCCACTGTCTCTGCAGCTCGGTCGGACGTGCTCACAGCAGGATCCACACTGCGAACAACTGCAGTCTTAGCCTTATCGGTTGTTTTGTCTCTGAAGGCTTCGGTCTGTTGCATACCGTCACGCAGAAAAAAGCGCAACGAAACAAAATCGCTAAGAAATCGAACCAACCTCCTCGAAAGGTTTGTAGCAAGAATCTCCTTCAAGGTAAGAGCCGCTTAGAGAATGCAATTAAGCGGAAAGGGGGCCAGTGGTGTTCAGCTCAAAAGACAACTGATTATCACTGCAACAATGTAACCCTGCTACCGCCTCGCGTTCGAGGCGCAAACAACGGCACCCTCGAGACGCGTCCTATCCCTTCTATTCGCATTTATTATTCAATTTTCCGCATTGTCTTTCGGTGGTGCCGGGCCGGTGTACTTTTTTCTGATCTCATTTGCAGCCCTACTCATGCGAGAACCGAGCAACGAGTGCAAGGAAGTGTCTTCCATTCATAGCCCTAATGGTTTGTTTTCGCCTCATCTGCTCGAACGCGAAAGATGTTATGCTTAATAAGTACCTCCTTAAGGAGCACTACCCATCCGTTTGTTTCGTTTAGGAAACGGATCGGAAAAGCTCGGTGTCAGTGTTGAAACGTATTAACGTTTTGAGCGTTGAAGCATTTGGAACTGATCGGGAGATCCTCTTTCCCTTTTTGACGAGCTTTTTAATTCCTTTATACAACCATTTTATCGCTGTAAAGCGTTCAATTACTTACACACGAAATCTCCGGTGTCGGTGGTTCTCTCTTTGCGTTAACACCTTTGCTAAAATCGATTGAAGACGCCTATGAAAACTTATCTCGTTAGGAATGCGGTCTTATCAGTTAAGTGGTGTTTTAGTGACGCTTGTAAGGAGTAAAATTTTTGCCTAGAAGTAGCTGCCTCCACCAAAACCCCAATAAAAATTACGTGTTGCATACTTTCAGGCTGACAGAGCATTAATTGATTTAAAAACATATTATGCTCCTGCATCGCTCGGAAATGGCTTTGAAATTTATATTAAAAAAGAGATTACATTATTTATATTTTTTTAAATCCTGCCTTAACCTGCCATCGCAACTCTTTTACACTATAAATGTTCATTTGCCCAAGGCCTGTGATTATTACAATAGCGATGATGATGATTTAATCACCTTTTTCTCCAAACAATAATAGTTCACTTTAACTAGAGAGCGCTAAACAGGCTGGCAGTTTCACAAACCGTGCAGCGAACACAAAAGCGCTCGCTCGTTTCATCTAAAAACCATGAAGGCAAATTTGCCTTCATAATGAACGATAAATCGAAATACAACTGCACTAATTGCACTCGTGCAGTACTGCATTACCTCACACATAAGTAAAAACCCAACAACCAACTTATCTCGCTGCAAGATGCTGCACCACTGTGGAAAAAATTGTACCGCCTGCTGCTCTGCTTTTTCTTTCATCTCAATTTCCGTTTGCAATGCGCGTTTCTAGGGAACACAGGGAACCGGGAAAGGGAGCAGAAATCTGCCGCTGGAAAGTTTTGTGTGCGTGCATAGTCAGCGAGCAAGCATGCAGAAATGTATTGCCGAGGTAAAAAATTAAACTGCACAAGAAACCTCTGGACCACCGGACTGGTGCTGGAAAATTTCGTTCGTGAGAATGCGAAAATGAAACGAACGAAACTGAGGGAGATGAGGGGATGGGGGCCAATCCACAGGGTACACCTTTTCACAGGCACGCTGGTGGCCGGTGATTTCAAATTAAACTTGCTCGTTTAATAATATAACAATTTTTATTCCGCATTGCCACACCGATGCAAGACAGCAGATGCACCGCGGAAGCATCAGAGGTTTCAGCTTCCGCGGTTGTGTATTCACCATTTAGCTTTGCACTAACTTTTGTAGCGAACTTCCGGTGCACCTTGAACGGTTTTCTTTGCCATCGCTATCATCACTGGGGGGAATGTGTAAGCATGCCGTTTTGATGTTTCGTTCCACTTCGCTTCCATCGGCAAATGTTCTTATCGCCAATCTGATGCTGATCATCTCATTACATGCTGTTGACGATATAACACCATCTTCCGCACTTCGGAATTTATCCAAACCCGTTCGATAAGGTTTTAGATCGTTAAATAGCCTCATATTGTTGACTCACAACATGTTTGAGTGTATGATTTATTTTATTAAATCACTATATTAATAGCGTATCAGCTCGATATGAAAATATACTAAAGTTGCATAACTTTAGGCGCAATGTTATCCGATACACAAACCAGTGCCAGAGAAGGCTAGGAATACTGAATTGTGTATTGTGGTTTTATAGTCTGTTTTACTTAAAACGTAAAGCAATTGACTGTTCCAAACACATATAAAATAACATAAAAATTGATAAATCTTACATTCCTCACACTCATGTCGAGCGGAAATGTTTTCGATCGGTTGTAGGATAAACCCTCACATATCCAGGTTGCTCCTGAGCAAACAAACTCGTTCGTGTATGTGATTTTGAAGTCAGCAACAGCAGCAGAACTTTTCCTTGCTATCTCTCTCTCTCTCTTTTTCTATCTTTTTCACTCCCTTCTCTTCGATTCCTCACCAGTTAAAACCCTGCTATGCGGCATTGGCATCATTTCTATTATTATCATTTTCATTATCATTATTATTATTATCATTGTTTTTATTTCCATTCCCATCATCACATGGCCATTGCATCGCCACCGCATCGCCCGCGCCACACGTTTCCCATGTTACTTTTAGTTCACAACTCTTTCCTTGTGTTATTTTTTCGCGTTGTCGCCTCCGCTGTCTCTCCTCTCCTACCGACACTTTCCCAGCATTAGGGCACGGTATCACCGATGCAAACTTTTTCGCAACTGCACACTACCAACTGAGCAATGCTTTCTGCAATGTTTTTTTTTTCGTTCCGTGTTTTTTTTTCTTCTTTTTGGTACCCTTTCCTGAGTTGGAAGAGTTCCTCTGTGAGGTGGGTGGGAAAAATCATAGCCACACACCTCACCCCGTACCATACGCGTGCACATTCGATTCAATTACTATTTTATGCATTTCAATTTACTTAATTTCATACTTTGGCCTCCGGGTTTGCACCTCTCGCGCTGGTTGGGCTGATGATGTTGCAGTGAAGTTTCCTCCGTATCGTTGTGTTTCCTTTTCGCTCACGCCGCTTTCATCACGCGAGTGTTGCGAACTTTTATACCGTTTTCACGCTTGCGTTGTGAGTGCTATGAAAAATGCTATGTAGTTTTTTTTTCTTTTTGCAACAGTGCCACGCGTACTTTCAATACATTAGGACATTGCTTGCTGATACGCTTTTCGCGCTGGAATGTTTGAAAATGGGACGAAAAATGGA
>JXXA01018127.1:0-20213 GCA_000956255.1 Anopheles punctulatus
CGGCCCCCTCGCAGCCCGTGGAGTGTTGAGGCGGCGACGTAGCAAAAGCAGCTAAAAACTGGTTGCCCACTGAGAGATAGAGAGAACGGAGCGATATGCTCGACAGCCGAGGCCACTCGCTCTCCAGCTTCGCTGGCTAGTCCCGGTGCGCACTTTTCTCGTTTCTGGTTTTCCTCGGTGCTTTTTGCTTTAATTTTCTTTCACGGTGGATCGCTTCGGGCTGCACCGGAACGGCCGCGGTCCGTCAGCGGTAGCGGTCGACGTGAGCGGTTAGTTCGCATTCGGGCCGCGATCGTGCAACATTCCACGGGTTCGGGCAATGAAGGAATCACCAATCCGGCATCTAGCGAAGCACAGCGATGCTGGCAGCGTTGGAAGGAAGTGATAGAAACGAACCATCGGAGGCGACACGTGAGGGCCTGTACCGGCTCCGGGAAGCTGTACAGAAAAGAGAAAAATGTGACTAACTAGGTCACGTGTGCCTTTTACGCACGGCTTCGTGGAGTTGCAGTGAACCATCGCACGAACTGGTCGGTGAAATTGTAAGCTGAAGTGCGAGCGATTTTAATAGTGTATGCTTCACTTTATGCCCCTTTGCAATGGGTGCCAAACAACCCACCGGCTGATAGTGATACAAAGTGGCAAACAAATGAGTGACGTGCCTCGCGGTGCAGCGATAGAAATATTGCCGAATTTTTAGGCGCCGGCACGAATGAGTGCCGTTATTGGGCACATTTCGTTCGAACGCTTCGGAAGCGTGCCCGATGGGGCTAGCATTTTTCCTAACGGCACCAGCAAACAGCACAAGTGAGGAATTGTTTTTCATAAGCGTGTGATAGGCACGCCAAGCAGATCGTTAGCTCAAGTTAGCTTTCGCAAGTGTTAAGTGGCTCGGTGCGCCAGGAACAAACGCAACAGCGCCACAACAGGGATTAACAGTTAGCTTTTGAATTGCTGCAAATTGGCTGCTGGCCTACCTTGTGTGTGTGTGTGTGTGTGTACTGTGCTGTGCTGTGCGGTGGAACAAGGCAGCAAAACAACAACAACAACAGAAACAAATCGCTGATCCGGGAAGTGAAGGATTCGAAAACACGTTCCGTTCGTTCGGCGAACGATCGCTCGGAAGAAAGCAAAAATACACTAAGATTGTGTATGATCGTCTGTGTGTGTGCGTGTTTGTGATTGTGCCTGTGCCAGGCGCGCTGGAATTGGTCAGTGGAGGTTGATGGATGTGATGTGCGCGATGTGAGGTTGTGTTGTGGTTGAATATGTGAAAGTGCTTCTCTCTCAGAATCGGCGGTGAAGAGTGATTACATGTGGCAACTGGCGACTAAACAGGAGTAGTTGGTTTTGAGTACTGGGTCGTGATCAAGTTGCCGTGTTACCGACCATGAGCATGCTGGACGATCGGCGAGGGTTGGAGTCGCTGCAAAGTTCGTACAAATGCTACGATGGTATACCAACGCCAAGTCCCATCGGTGGACGAACGTTGCACGATACCGGCGGCGAGGGGATGGGTGGCTCGGGGCAAGGATCGAGCGATAGACGCCAGCTGGGACGTCGTACCGTTTCCGGACAACAGCCAGCTTCCAATGGCCTCAATCGATCGCCGTCGATCGACAGTCTCGTCGCATCGTCCGATCCAGCCGCTTCCGACGTGGACGACCCCGTCGAAGACGACATGGAGCGTCTGTCGGACTCGGACTCGATCGCCGAAATCGGTCGCATCACTGGGCAGATCCGTGTCGACGTGCACCGGCGCAGTGACCTGGATGACGTGAAGAACGTGCAACCACTGGACGGACCGGTAATAAAAGCTTTCCTGGAAAAGTCGCACGAAAAGTGCGAGTACACCAACTGCGGCTACCGAAGGCGTCACGAGTCCGGGCACGAGTTTGACGCGGAACCAGACATTATCGTAGCGGAGGAAACGTCATCGACGAATGGGCATAGCAGCAGGAAAACGACACCCACTGCTATGTCCAGCATGGGTAGTCAACACTATCATACCACCTCCCCGCTCTCATCATGCCCTTCATCGCCGAACGCAAACCCAAGTCAAGCTGTCACATCTTCCCCGTCAACGTCCACCATGGATACCATTTCCAGCAGTGCCAGTAATCCCGCCAGCAGCACCAGCAGCAACAGCAACACCGGCACCCTAACCAGCACTGGTTCCATTTCCGGCTCCCTGAAGAACCGTCGAAATAGTATCGCCAGTTCCGGGTCCGTCGGGCGCATGGAGACCATCATCGAAGAGCCGATAGAGCCGAAGGTGTCGGTGAAGGAGATTCTGGCACGCTTCGAAACATTGCGCGAAGCTGCGGAGGTAACCAAAATGCAACTTGTTTTATGGAGCATCCTTTCCCTCCCCACCCCTCAGACGTCCATCTACTCTACTCCCAAGCGCCGCTCATAAACGGGCCAGGGCGAAGTGTTTGCGTGCGCTGGGCAAAGGAAAAAAAAGCGTCCCAGCAGCTTGCGTATGATGTGAAACGTGCATTTGCTCGCGATACCTGTTTTCGTGGCGAGGAAGTAGCAAAACCAGAGCATAAATCGTTTGATTTCTTTTCTCGGGTTTGCTTCGTTACTTTTTTTTATTTATTTATTTTTTTTTTGTATGTTCCCGTCTACTTCTCACACTCGCACGCATGCCACACGCGTATTGCGTATCGATATTGCAGACGAATCGATCATTAATTTTCCATTTCCAGCCCTGAACGGATGGGAGGGCTCCAGGGCAAACGCTTGGACCGGCGGCGCAACTGGCGGTCGGACTGTAAAAAAAAAACAAAAAAAAAACTGCTCACATCTCAATCGCTTTCTCAAGGCAGCCGATGCTGCGCTACACTTGCACTCGCCAGCAAACAGAGCGTTGGCCAACGGTGGGCAAGATTTCTCCTCCAATCGATGTCCACGATTGGGGCAATCCGATCCGAAATCCGATGCGCAGATGCGCCTAAAGTGCTTTTAATGTGGTCGCCGTCTGTCTACGTTGGCTGATGCGATCGGGTTGGGGCTGTAGGTTACCGCAGTTTCATTATACAATCGAGTTTTTTTTTTCTCCCCCTCCCCGGCTGGTAGCTTATGGAGCTGGTGTTTGCATGGTGGTTTTTTTTTGTGTGTTTTATTATTTGTGCAATTTCCGTTTTTCCCAGAGGAAATTCGCTGGCGATGGCGATGGAATGTACGCATGCAAAGTATAGCGCCAGCAGCAGCAAACAAACGATCAACCGGGAACTTGGAATCGATCGCGGGAGAGGAAACAACGGCAAGCAATTTAAAAGAAACACAAAAAAAAGCGCGTAATCGATTCTGCGGTTAATGCACCTTCGCGCATTTTAATGTTTGTATTTCAATGGCCCGCACACCATCGCACACCTCTCCTGTATTGTGTTTTTTTTTTTTGTTATTTTGGTACATTCTTCGGACCAGCGGTTTAAGCTTAACATTCCAATCTGCCTTTCGAGGAACAAAACATAACATTTATTTTATTTTTTTATTTTTTTTTTTCGATCGGCGATTGGTTTGGTCTGAGAGGCTGGTTGGTTCGTGTGGTTTTATCGCACTGTTTTCCCAAGGGTACCGTTTGGACCCGCCCCATCGCGCGATTCCACTCGCTACACGCCCGACCCTCCGAAGAAGATGTAAATTTCATCCAAATCATCTTCCGTTAAGCAGGAGAAACTCAATTGAACTCCGGAACGCTGCCACGGGCGCATAAACATCGGGAAGCAAGGCAAGCATAACACACCTGTAACCGGCCCAGAAAAGAAAAAAATATCTCAATCGACCTCGATGCAGTTTTACCTTATCGTTGGGCTAGATTGCGTACAGATGAAGAAGCAATACCACGAGCGCGATTGCTGCTGCTTTGCATGCGCGAAGAGGTTGAGAGTGTTCGTATGTGTTTGTGTGCGTGTGTGTGTTAGTGTTTGGGGCTTAGGCTATTTAAAATCCCCATTGCTTTTCATTCGTCTCACATGCAACGGAAGTGTTGGAATTTCAAACATCATTCCTGAAACCCGTTTCTACTTTTGGCTTGCTGAATGTGCCTCAAAGATATCAATCGCTAATTATGGCTGCCTTCATCCGAACGCGTATGAGTTGATGGATGGAATAAAAATCAATTATTTTTTTCTGGAAATGCCTTAAGATGAGTTTAATTATGTATCTGTTAAAGTGATCATTTTCCACTCTCTCTCTCTCTTTCTCTCTCTCTCTCTCTACAAACATTGACTGCTCACATTGGTAGAAATACGTAGCCGTACCTACTGGAATGACATAACATTGCCTAATATTATAAAAAAGCGTAATTCAAAAGTCCTCCAAAATGTCATCATACCATTATCGCAGACGACCCCCATTGGTGTCATGCCTGAAACGTACTCTTGCGTGGCTGCTATACCGCGTACGCATATTACTTACTCGCTCTAGGATGATCATCAAATACCGCACGCATTTGGAAAGTTAACGCGCTTGGTGCAGAAAAATTATTTATTTATGCGCCCATACTAATGGCACATTTGAAATGGTCTGTTTACCGTCCGCGAGCAAGCAAGCGATCGGCTGCGTTTTGGTTGAAAAAAAAAATGACTCTTTCTGTTATCATAAATTAAGAGAGAAAAAAAAACTAAAACACACCCGCCATATTTTCCCCCGTTCCACTCATCGGAGTTTTTAGTTTTTATTTTCGCTTTGGTAATCAGTGAAAAAGTGATTGTAAACCCAAACGATACCTCGCCGCGATAATCGCGCTGCAAGAGAGAAAAAAAAGTGCACGACCACCACGGCACACGAAGAAGCATTAAAATCATTCGTCTTCCTGATGTCGCATCGTGGCCTTTTCACTCGGAGCTCCCCGGCCATGGCGATCGTGCACGTTATAAAACGTTTCACCGTCATGCCATTTCCCGACCGCTTTTCTTTAATTATTTTTGATGCTCGGCTCTTCATCGATTTAACCCACCGGGCCAGTTTGTCGTCTACCGTCGTTCGGCTGGAGGGCAATTTTGCGCTTTTCACAAATTGTTTACTTTCCCCCGGCGATGCGACACACGCGTGAAAATTAATGGCGAGCCAAATGGTTGCATTGTTGCCTTGCATCTTGGAGGCAGCTTACGAAACACCGCTGAATGATGGGCACGCGTCTACGCCGGAGAATACGATTAATCAGCTAACTAGAGAGATGATCACGGTGTGCCGCATTAACCAGACATTGCCCAAATCATAGGCAATGTCAAAGCATCGAACTCATAACGTGTTGAAAAAGCACTTTTGGGGAAAGTATCAATGCGGAATTTTCGTTTTAGATAATTTGGTGACATATTTTTTTTTTTAAAAAAAAGAACGTTACATTTTTGTTCAGTGAATAATGTCGGCTCATCATCAACCCAAAACTAATACCTTTTTATTTGTTGATCGAATGTCAGCGAAACGTATTTATGTAACAGACTATAGATTGTTGGATAGTTGTGTGAAATAAAACACCAACATTTAATCAGAATACCACTTGTTTATACATACATGACCAAACGATCATAAGGTCAAAAATCCAATTGATTCGATTTTATCCTTGATTTAAAAAAAAACCCCCGCTTATGTGTATCTCAATTACCGCCATTGTACGTCACACGAGAGCAGGGAGAAGTCAAAATGGAGTAATTTTAAAACGGACAAGGAAGCCTTTTCGTGACCTGTACGAATATAGTTTCATTTGCAGGTTTTCAAAGGTACATGAAGTACGGAAGATGTAACGCGTTTATCGTTTTTCGCGCGTCACTTGTTCCATAATCCATGCGGGACACAGACCATTAACTGTGCTGCATTTGCATAACTTCTGTTGATGTAATCTGACAAATGGAGCGGAAATTTAGTTCATCGCGGGCGGAAGAAAGTTAAACTATAGCTAACCGAGTCATGGTGCGTGCCGGGGTGACAGAAGCCGAAAGGCGTAAGATAAAGCAACTAAAAAAAACGCGACGAATATAAAAAAAGGAGGTTTATGGAGAGGCCGAAAAAATACGCTGTTTGTAATGATGCAAATTCTGCCAGCCGTTGTGCGGTCAAGTACACCATTCCCAACTTACTACGGTGCACACATTCATAAAAGTAATACCCTCCATAAGTAGACGTGGATGAGAAAGTTGGTGCACTACCCGGTTAACACCGTACATTTTCATAACTTTCTGACATTTAGCCTCACTATTTGCAAGCGATGAAGACAGCGTACAGTGAACTACAAAATGGTAGACCGCGTAAGCTTTCTAAACATGATGACATGCTCGAGGAAGCGTTTGTCTTTTTGTCCACATTACCACCAAGTCAGCAACTCCTTCATAATAAAAAAAAAAAACCAGCTCACCAACGCCCTTGGAACCTGCTCCAAAGGGAGGAAAATAATGTTCAGTTATTTCGTTACGTAAAATCACCACTAAACTTTAATGTTTTTGCTCGTGTTGCTTGCACAAAATCATCAATAAAACGCTAATTAATGTGTGCATCAATGTGTTCCCACAAATAATTGCAGACCCAATCGAAAGGTTCGACCATATCATCTGGCGTACGGGCGGCAGCGGCAACTCTCAATGTGCCGCTCGAACGATTGGAAACATCGAACGTCAACAGCCCCGGATCGCCGAATCAAATGTCACCGACCGAGAAGGGCCATCATCTGCATCATATGGCGCATCCGGGGCACCATCCTCACCATCACCACCAGCAGCTGCTGGACGAGTTCGAGGATATGCACATCGACCACGGAATGCAGGAATCGTCTTCGCCGCTGATGGGTGGCTTCGGAAATGAGCGTGGACATGGCGGCATTGGTGGGGGTCTGAAGCATGGCGGCAATGGACACCAACAGCAGCAGCAGCAGCAACCACTTCATTCCCCCTACGGCGAGCGAAGCCCCGGTGAAGGTCCGGGTCGCGTCGGTAGTGGCGGTGGTGGAGGCGTTACCGGTAGCGGAGGCATGATTGTTAACCACAAAAACTCACCCATGAGTAACGGCAATGGCAACTACAGCGATATGCACATTGTGGCGCACCACGAGAACGAGTCATCCCCAACGCAAACATCGCTGACCAAACATTCGTTGCTGCAGTTTGCAATGCAGCACTTCCGTACCGAGTAAGTAATCATTCATACGTAACACCCCACCGTACGATCGGCCGGTCTGCTCGGTCGATTTGTTTTGACGGAGGAATGGCTGGCATCGCGGCATTCCAGTACTAGCGAACGCGTCTAACGGTGCTGCTACTTTGGCTTTTGCAGTGACGAGTTCAAGTCCAATCGATCGGATAAACGGGCCATGAGGAACCAGCACGCCGATCTGGTGAAATGGCAAGGCTACCCACTGCGGGCACCCCTGCTGCGGCTTCCGGCCGATTTGACACCACTGGCGCTAGAGTGCTTCGATTGTGTACTGCGATATTGCGGCGATCTTGCTGTTGATCCGGAGCTTTCGGAAGTGAAATGCGTCTACACGGTGCTCATGGTATGTAGTGCAAAGCGAGCAATAATCCCCGCTCCGATCAACGTACCGATACTTACGTTCTTTCCATTCAGCACTGTCACAAGCATCTGGCGCTGCGCGATGAGGTTTACTGCCAGCTTATGAAGCAAACAACGGCCAACCGGTCGGCGTGTCCCGATTCAGCCCAGCGAGCCTGGAGACTGTTGAGCATACTGGCCGCCTACTTCGGTTGCTCCGATGCTTTGCGACCTTACCTGATCGAGCATCTGACCTCGGCTGCCTCAGACAGGCGTCGACCGTGCCACGGCACAGCAGCTGTGTGCCTCACCAATCTGCGCAAGACGGCACGTTGCGGTGGACGCAAGAACGTGCCCAGCGTCGAGGAAGTTACCGCTGTATCGGCGGGCAGGTATGTGTGCATGCCGGACAGGAGTACGGACAATATCAGCGGTCAATCTTACGGGTTCCGGGGTTTCATTGCAGGTCGGCCCGTCGGCAGATATACCGCTTGCCGGGTGGTGCCGAGCGTATCGTCAACACGCGCTGCTCGACCGTCGTCGGCGATGTCATAGCGGAGTTGTGCTCGCTGCTCGGCATCGAATCCCCCGCAGAGCAACAAGAGTTTTCACTCTACTGTATAGTCCAGGGTGACGCTTTTACCATGCCGTTGGCCGCGGACGAGTACATTCTCGATGTCACGACCGAGCTACTGAAATCGGGACAACCGTTCTACCTGATCTTCTGCCGGTCGGTATGGCACTTTGCGCTTAAGCGGGATCCGGCACCGACTCCGCTCTACATAGAGGTGCTGTTCAATCAGGTTGCACCGGATTATTTGGAAGGTTTGCTGCTGGAGCTTCCGAACGGCGGTGCACCCAGTCCCGATTACGTGCGCGATATGGCGCGCATTGCAGCGATACTGCACCGGGCAGCCGATCTGAACCACTTGCCGGCGATGAAAGAAATTAAATTTTTGCTACCGAAACCGGCACTTTCGTTGCGCGAACTACGCCCCGCGCAATGGGTGGCACTAGTACAGTCGGCCTGGCCATCGGTGGCTGGTTTGAGCCCGATCCAGGTGAAAGCACAGTTCCTGAACGTACTCTCGTCGTGGCCACTGTTCGGCAGCAGTTTCTTTGCCGTGAAGCGAGTGTGGGCTGACGAAAATCCGATGGAGGAGCCAAGCCCAATGTGGCGCGAGCTTATTCTCGCCCTAAATCGCCGCGGGGTGCTATTCCTCGATCCGAACACCCACGAAACGATGCAGCATTGGCCATTTAATGAAGTGATTTCAACGCGAAAGGTAAGCATAGGATGCGATGTACATGTACTGGATAGATGTTCGCAAAGCAGAAGTCTAATTTTCCGTTCGATTTCCGCTTCCACTCGTACAGGTACGTTCAGAGGATGGCGCTCTGTTCCTTGACATGAAGGTGGGTAACCTGCTTCAACAGCGTGTCATCCGCGTGCAGACCGAACAAGCGCACGAAATTTCGCGATTAGTGCGTCAGTACATCACAATGGCGCAGGCTCAGCAACGCGATCGAAGAGAATAGAGTCGGTGTGAACAATGGCCAGGTTTAGGTGCAAAGATATAACTAGTTTTAACATTTGCTAAATACATCTTTAAGGTAGCATACGTGCAGTTTCGTTGACCGTTAACATAATGAATATGAATATAATACATGAATACAATTCGTATGCTTACTGTAGTTATTGGGTAGGAATGCAGTCAAATGAATACTGTCTTACACGTATTTCTAAGAAAACTTTGTTTGTATCAATCAATTCACGAAAGCAAACAAATCCACACCACACGTATCACGCTGTATTACTTATATTATTCTATAATTTGAAAATATATGCATTTTATATAAAAGTATGCGTCTGCGTATGAAACCACTTATTTACCATCTATTTTAATTATTTCTGTTGTGTTCAAATTATTCATTTTCAGATGCTGCACCTTGGATTTTCGGTACAGTAGTACACTTGTTACTGGAATAACGCCAATTTTATAAAAGTACATAAATATTTTTAAAAAACATGCCAAAAGAAATTTGTTAATGATAATTGTTAATGATGTGTAAATGATAATTATCTTTTTGCTTTCTTCCGTCTGATCAGCAAACACGCTTACTGGCTTTATCAAAATGGTGCTATGAATTTCTTACCAAATGAATTTTACATGCACTATCATTTATCTGCACTAAACTGAGAAGACCTCCCTTCCAACGATAATCACTAAAAGCCCTAACGTTCGTGTTTCAAAACATCGGCATCGTAGTCAACCTCACAGTCTCTAAAAAAACAGTTGAACAACAATCTCGTCCATGGCCAACAGAATTTGGACAATAACCACGTAGAAAAGACGCAAAGCAAGAAATAACGTGCTACCAACGATTGTATTGTCGTGGAGAATTCAATTTTACCAAACAACGCAGGATGTAATTCTCATTCGAACAGACTTGAATATGATTGTAACCGCAGTAAATCACATATTTGATCAGCAGAATGCAGAATACCGGTTACATTTGCATCGACTTCGAACCTTTTATTTTTATTTGAATGGTTTAGTAACAACGATAGAACAAAAATCTCATTAATTTTTGTCTGATGTAAGAATTTAGTTTTAGTCCTTAGTTCAGTTGTCAAAGTTGTATTGTAATTAGTACAATTAAAATTTCGGAAACAACCACCTCTATAATCCGTGACTGTAGACAAGACATTACACTTTTAGAGTATCCCATTTTTTCTAGGAACATGTGGCTACACATAATAATTGCTGTCTAGAGACCGGTTAGAGTTTAACGCACATGATTAGACCGAGCTAATAATTGACGGTTATTGTACAATGTCATCAGTGGTGTTTTACTTACATGGATATCATGTTTTAGTTTTTGTCGTTTTATTTACCTTTTGGTGAGTTAAGTGAATATATATCCCACTTTTTTAATGTTAGTGCTTTTATAATTTAGCTGACCTGCACGGGCACAACAATTGCAAGTATTTACTTTTAAAAAATTAAAATTGCTCTCTATGGCTTGCCAGAGCGTTGAACACTGCAATTTCACTAACCAATCAGCTAGTCTTGTGAACTATGGCGTCTCTTCACAAACTATTTTTTGTTTTCAAGGAAACACAACCTAAGATTTTTTTATCAATCCTTTCACTTTGGACATGAAAGTTCTTCCTTTTCGTTCGATATGCTTAGAATTAGCTACTACTTCATCGAATGTAGCTGAGTGCCAGTACTTATTTTTAGATTTTTCAGAAATTTTAGAATTAAAAAGCGTATAATCAAAGCTGTTCACAGTGTCCGATGATTTTGCGTCGTATTTTGAGGAATGCCAGTGTTCCAGAAAATCAGCGAACATCACAGTCTCCAGAAAGCAGTCGAGGAACAATCTCGTCTCAGGATTCTCAAACTGTTCCAGAAAGGACGATTTCTAAAACGAAAATGAAACGATTGAAATGAAATGAAATGAAATGAAATGTGGTGAACATCACCACACAAAATATTCCACAACAAACTATTCAGTTACCTCGTATGAATGGGAGTTGAGATTTGAAAATAGTTCTACAAAAAAGCGAACAAACGCACCACCGATCAAGACGCTAGCGAGTCCCTTCGAATCTTCAAAAGTTTTTACCAGCTCCAGGGACACGCGCAATGGTTTCTTTAGTTCGCTTGGAAGTATAGAAAGCTGCTCCTTTCTTGTTGGCCGGACAATTCGTTTGTCTAAATTTACGTAGCATACATTCCCGCTTCTCCACAGTTCTTCCGGAACGGGCTGCAGCGTACCGGCAAGCATCGGTACAGGTGCTTCTAGCATTTGTTGCAGGTGTTCCGGAATGACCGTCACTAATATATGCTGCCATTGGAATGGATAGAGTATTAATATTAGCCCTTGTATGCAGGACGTCAGCAGCGAAAGGTGTTCACTGCATAATATGACCATCTTTTCGAGTAGTAGATTTTCGAACACGTGGATCAATCCATCCGATCCGAGGCAGTTGAAAATATCATATAGTTCTGTTTTTTCTAAGCGTAAATCTTTGGGACGGTTTATTGTCATGGTCTTCGGCAGTGAAACTTCCTGGGGCAACTGTGGCCGAGTCTCAAAGCTAACCGGTAGCGTCAGAATCAACCGTTCACCCGCTAGTGGTAGCTTCTGTTCATAAAACAGCTCCATGAGTAAATCTGGTACTCGGCCATTTCCGTGCTGACTTTCAATGCATTCCAGCAGTTTAAAAAATACTTTCGGCTCGTTGTACTTCGTTACTAGGCAGTAGGTCAAAGGAATGCAGAATTCTGATGATTCTGGGAGTACGCGTCTACAGAAACCGAACAGGCGCAAC
The DNA here is from genome assembly GCA_000956255.1 of Anopheles punctulatus. Taxonomy (NCBI): domain Eukaryota; kingdom Metazoa; phylum Arthropoda; class Insecta; order Diptera; family Culicidae; genus Anopheles; species Anopheles punctulatus. Next base: position 11,840 of record JXXA01018127.1, read on the forward strand.
GGATAATCCGTCAGTATGATGCAGTATTCTTGGTTGCGATTTCTCACCAAGGCACCGTTATCGGGGTACACGAAGACCTCTATCATCTTATGGGGCTGTTTGTGCCGTGGATATTTGCTCTTCACATAAGGCTTGTTTTGCATCATATCATACCCAACAACAATGCAGTATTCGTACAACGATTGTGCAGTTGCAGGTACATCTCCTCCCACCACTTTACTCAACTTATTGTAATGCTCGATCAATCCTTTGGTATCGGTTGTTGTTTTATCTCCTGCAGGTGGAGTGCTTTCTTTCCCCACCGTATCGTACACCCGGATAGTACCATACTGTTGCGTGTAGTGGTTCAGCTCGGCACATCGTGATAACCGACGGAGACGCTTGCGATTTTCGTCACTGACGGGTTGCTTCATTGAAATTTGTTCCCGTGATGGTGAATCATGTTGCCCTTTTCCAGGTTCCTGGAATGCAACCTCGATCAACATATTCACATCCTCGTAGTGTTGGGAATCGGTCAATCTCTCTGAGTGCATAGCATCAACAAGACGCGCATCAACTACTTCTCGGGCCCATGTTCGGGGGGGTTTTTCCGGAGGAGGCCCTTGTGGGAGAGGTTTGTTTAGTGCTTCGCGTATGCTGTCCGTATGCGTAAGTTGTATGCTCGGCGGGACTGACGTGTTGTTATCATGCTTAGAACCCGTCTGTGAGGTATTACGACGAAAGGCTTGCGAGCGTTTGATACCACGTCTGCCTTCCCAGTCACGTAAAACAGTAGATTCCTCGCCATGTTGCTGCTCAGCTTGCTCCAAACCAGTTTCCTTCGTCGACCAATTTTGGACGGATTGATGCTGTTCCTGCTGCAGAGGATGCACCTGTTGCTTCTGCTGCGAAGTTATCAGCGTTTCAAATTTTTCCGTAATTTTCTGCACCCTGCTATTGCCTCCATTCTGTGTACTTTGTGCGTTACAAGGTTTGTTCGACATACTGAGTACAACATAATTATTCCATTATTTCTATTCGCACTACTTCCAATAGCTAACCTATTTTTATCCGATAACAACCAACAATAGAGAACAAACTGATTTGATGACAGCAATCAGGAAATAAAAACAATCGTGCCTGAGAAAAAAACATCTTTGACAGCTAGCTACTGACAGCTCCCGTTTGACAGACCAGCATTATTCTATTTACATGTGGTTGGTTGAGAAAAGTGGTGTGTTTTTGGTGACGAATTGGAATCATTTCTATATTTACGAAGAATATGGATATTAGCTGCCAGGATATAATAGGAGATATCGAGGATTTAATATCCTTCGACGATCCATCACCAAACGAACGCTACGCGAACAAAAAAGATGTAACAGTACGTGCTAAACGTACGAAAGTTCGCGCCACTAGACCAACCGAAACGACTTATGTCGAAAAGCCGCTGCTGGATAGTGTAATTCCCGAGACCCAGAACATCTACATGAAGACATGGGGATGTGCGCATAATACTTCCGACACGGAGTACATGGCAGGTCAGCTGGCCCAGTACGGTTATAATCTGACAAATGACAAATCCGATGCGGATCTTTGGGTACTGAACAGTTGTACGGTTAAAAACCCTTCGGAAGACACTTTCCGCAACGAAATTGAAGCTGCTCACCAGGCGGGCAAGCATGTGGTGGTGGCTGGATGTGTACCCCAGGCTGCCCCCAGGTCCGATTATCTCAAAGGACTAAGCGTAGTTGGTGTCGCGCAGATTGATCGCGTGGCCGAGGTTGTAGAAGAAACACTCAAGGGACATTCAGTGCGATTACTGCAGCCGAAGAAGGTGGACGGTCGCAAGGTGGCCGGACCAAAATTGGCTCTGCCGAAAGTTCGTAAAAATCCGTTGATCGAAGTTATTCCCATCAATTCCGGTTGCCTGAACGCGTGCACGTACTGTAAAACAAAGTTTGCTCGTGCTGACTTGGTTAGCTATCCCGTCCAGGAGATAATAGACAGAGCGCATCAGGTTTTCCAGGAAGGCGTCTGTGAGATATGGCTCACTTCAGAAGATACCGGTATGTAAAAAAAAGTTATGTTTTGGAACAATTTTTAAAGTAAATAGCAACAATTATTTTTTCGATTTGTTTTCCTAAAGGAACCTACGGACGGGACATTGGCTCATCGCTGCCAGAGTTGTTATGGAAACTGGTAGATGTTATACCGGATGGATGCATGCTAAGGCTTGGCATGACTAACCCTCCTTACATTCTTGAGCACCTGGAAGAAATGGCAAAAATTCTCTCGCACCCACGAGTATACAGCTTTCTGCATATTCCGGTTCAAAGTGGATCAGATACAATCCTGGGAGAAATGAAGCGTGAATATTGCATAAAAGATTTTGAGCGAATCGTAGACTTTCTTCGCATTCAAGTGCCTGGTATTACCATTGCAACGGATATCATTTGTGGTTTCCCAGGGGAAACGGAAGCTGATTTTGAGGACACACTGGCACTGTGCCAAAAATACCAGTTTCCTAGTCTATTTATAAACCAATTTTTCCCACGGCCTGGAACCCCAGCTGCAAAGATGCCACGCGTTCCAGCTAACGAAGTGAAGACACGCACCAAGCGTCTGACAGACTTGTTTCATTCGTACGAACCATATAAAAAGTATGCCCTAGGATCGAAGCAAACCGTGCTTGTAACAGAGGTATCTCACGATCGCAAACACTTTGTTGGCCATAACAAGTTCTACGAGCAAATTCTTCTCCCGATGTACAACAACTTGCTCGGCAAGCAAGTGGAAGTAGGTGAACTATATAAATAATTCATTATCCCGTAGTGACTAATTCTAGTTTTATGTCTATCAATAGGTTGAAATCACGGGATGTACCAAATTCAGCATGTTTGGTAAAGTGCTGCAAGTCGAGACGGAATGGATCAACTGCAGCAAACAATTGGACGACGTCAGACTGGCCATAAAGTACGACGATTCAAAATATCGTTCAATGTTTGCCTATCTCTTCATATCTTGCAGCATAGCAGTAGTTTGCAAGTATCTATTTGCTTTATTCGAATTTTAAAGTTGCTTCGAGAATTGTAAATCTATGTATATAACGACAACAGAATTGAAAAATGAACTTTAAACCTTAATCGAAAACTATGTTTTTATTTTATTTTTTGCAATGGCAGAATGTTTCAAACATTCTGTTCAATTCAATCAATAGTCATAAATCCATCCGCATTTGAAAGGTAAACGTTTTCCTTTTTCGTGTTAGCAGCTACGACAAAATGGGGTCCGATGAGACAGTTTTTAAGCACAGATCCACTCTTAATCACCGCTTTTTCTCCGACTATACAGTTATCTAACAGGACGCTGCAATAAAGAACATCAAATATTATGTGAAATCGACAACACGTTCCACAACATCGACTATATGCATACTTCTCTTCCACGATTACGCCGTCCATTAGCACGCTGTTATTTATACGTGTTTTTGACTGAATGGTACAACCGTTTGCAATTACATTAAGGTTAAGGGACGTTTTCTCATTGATTGTGGTCATGTCGCCGACGGCACATTTCGTTATCTGAGTAGATTTAATAGAACTGGTTTGCGATACCAACTCGCGTTCGGATAAACCAGTCAACGTAGGGAAAATTTCAAAAATCTAAAATTACATAGAGCAACTCACCATGATGACACATTGCATATTATTTACAAATAGTAAGACTTTCTTACCTTCAAATTACAGGACAAAAACGAACGCACATTATTCACCCTCAAACCAAATGCTGAAGAGTTGGTGAAATAAGCATAGCAGCGTATAGGGTGGGAAGTTAGTTTCTCCTCTTTGTTGAAAATAGACGCTTTATCGATTTTTGTGTCCATTTCAGTGTAAGTCGCGTACTAGGGGAGCATGTATAAGAAAACAAATAATTGATATGATGTGTAGTTTCGTAGAATGTTGGATGCTCACCTGAAAAACGTCGTCAACCTTCGGTTTTATTGCGCCATACTCCATGTTTCCATCGCTTTCCACGACGACGGGAGCCGAAAGCATTTGCTTCTTAATCACATGTGGCAGCAATTCACCCTTAATGGCGGACAAAAATTCGGTTACTGCAAGATATTCTACAACCCATTTCTTCATTATGTAAACATGTGCGTCAAGCAGATTAGAAGAAATAGTCATTTCTGGATTTTCCCGCAGTAAATGACCAGACAGCTTAACCGTTTCTTCAAAGTCACTCGCAGAAGCCATGAACAGCACCTTGCTCGTTGATTTATCGTAGCCAATAAGATCTTTTTCAGCTTTGTATTTTGATTTCGGGCCAGGCATTACAACATCCTGATCTTTACCACCTTCCAGTAGCAGCAGCTGGATGGAAGCATCCTTTTCCCGAAACTTGGAAAGCAATGGATACAGGTTCACTTCTATAACAGAATCACACGACAGAACAACCAAATCCGATTTGATTCTACAAAAACAAGATTTAGTAATGCAGAGAGTCACAACATGAGCTAATTTTAGGAGCACAAACGATATACGACTTACTTATCCGATACAAGTCTCAGGGCATCGGCGGTACCGCATTCCGCATCCGTTGGGATTGAAAAGTAATCCAGTTTTAGCTTCAACTGCAATCTGTCTAAACGCTGTTGTATCTCCTGTTTTTCAGCTTCCTGCACGATTACGATAACCTCTATTTGAAAACAATCAAGAAAATTCAACATCAGCACGCAAAACGGTTCGTCGGTCAGCGTTTTCTTGAACCTACCGGTGAAACCGTGTCTTTGCAACAACTGCAGAGGATACCAAACCATTGGATACGGACCGATTGGTAGCAGGCACTTTGGTCGGCCTTCCAATATTTCCGGGAGACGGGTGCCTTTGCCGGCAGCGAGAACAATCGCTTGAAACTCTTGTTGTCCCATCATTAACTGGCAAATTATTGACGATCACGCACAGCGACTCGAATATCCAGTCTTTTGCAATACTCGTGTAGTTATTCTTCTGCTTTTTCTTATGCTTCTCCGTTTTGTAGTCGTGTTATGACAGATTCATTTGGCTGTCGTCAGTGACAAGGTTTATATATAAACAATACATCTGATCAACACGGGATGGTAAAACCACAAATTTATTTCCGAATTTTACATCACCATCCGTCTTCGGATGATAATATTCAATCTTTAAGGAAGTATTTCAGCATATAATTAGCACCATATTATGCTTCGACACCACGACATATGAATTTGCCGGTCGCACCTGCCTACCGACGTGTGAAGTTCTCGGACTCTACCTATAAACGATGGTTCCGGTCCGCCAAGTGTTTGGCCGATGTCACAATGCGTGCTCATATAAAGAAGAATTGCAAGCACGTTAGTTTTTTGTGAAGAGAGAAATATGTCGGTAAATATTGATGCCCCACCAAGCTCGGCTTCATCTGATAGGTAAGGAATTATGAATAACGACACGCTTATGTATGCATCTATGTGGTGTGTTGAGTTCAATTATCCGAACGAACCCAAAAAAATCCGTCACCGACTATTGCGCTGTACGCGTGTGCTCAATCCTAGTCGGTATGCTAATTGATGAAAACGTATGCTGAAATAACTTCCGTGTTGCTCTCGTTCGCTACTTTCCTTTCTCACAGTGACGCAAGTGAACCCAAGGAATGCGAGCCGCTAGATATCAACGCTGGAGTACACTCGAGTGACAGTGGGTATGATGCGGAAATGCCTCCGGATTGCTGCCCGGCCTCACCGGCAACGGTGCCATCGAAGACGACACGTTCGAATTCGTTCGGTTCTCAGCTTCGTTCGCCGAAACCGCGACGTCAGCGTACTACATCAGTGAATCAGAATACTATTAACTCGAATGAGGCCATCATTCGCTCGAACAACCGCACGATTTACACAGCCGGACGACCACCATGGTACAATTGTGCTGGTCAGCAGGTGGAGCCTTTCGTGATAGGTAAGCGATCGTTTGTAAGTAAACCGGTTTAATAGAAGTAACCAAGCAACACTTTTGCTTTTTTATAGGTATTTGTGGAGGAAGCGCTTCCGGGAAAACCACTGTTGCACAAAAGATAATTGAAAGCTTGGACGTACCTTGGGTCACGTTGCTGTCTATGGATTGTTTCTACAAGATACTTAACGACAAGCAGCACGAACAAGCGAATCGTAATGAGTATAACTTTGATCATCCAGATGCCTTCGATTTGGAGTTAATGAAGGATGTGCTCCAGCGACTAAAGGAGGGTCGTAAAGTCGAAGTACCGGTGTACAATTTCGTTACTCACTCGAGGGAGCAACATACGGTATGCGAACAGTTTATGTATTTTCAATTCTGTGGAGAACACGATCAATTCAAGCGATATTTAGTGTCTAGGCACACTTGGTTGAAATTTTTAATTTGTTTTTTTTTTACCCACAGAAAACAATGTACGGTGCCAATGTTATCATTTTCGAAGGCATCTTAACTTTCCACAGTAAGGAAATTCTGAAAATGCTAGATATGAAGGTTTTCGTCGATACAGATGCTGACATTCGACTGGCTAGACGACTAAAGCGCGACATCATGCAGCGCGGTCGGGACTTGGACGGTGTGCTTAAACAATATTCGACTATGGTCAAACCAGCATATAGCTGCTATATCGCACCGACCATGGCACACGCGGACATCATAGTGCCGCGTGGATCGAGCAATATTGTTGCTATTCAGCTGATTGTACAGCACGTTCATACACAGCTACAGTTGGTAAGTAGAAGCAGAATAAGGCCAAAGATAGCATCTTGTTACTGATGTGATTTTTTTAAATTGAAAATTAGCGTGGTTTCAAATTGCGAGAAGCGTTGGCACATTCTTACATTGGTCAACCGATGCCGGATTCGCTCAAGTTACTTCCGACAACACCGCAGATCAAGGGCCTGCACACGTTTATACGCAACGCAAATACAGCCCGAGATGAGTTTATCTTCTACTCAAAACGATTGATTCGACTTGTTTTGGAGTATGCATTAAGTCTGCTTCCGTTCCGTGACGTCGAGGTTGAGACACCCCAGAATATGCCATACAAAGGAAAACGGATGGCATGCCAGAAGATCTGCGGAGTTTCGATTCTCCGTGCGGGAGAAACTATGGAACAGGCAGTAAGCGATGTGTGCAAACACATTCGCATTGGTAAAATTCTAATCCAAACGAATCAGCTCACTGGCGAGCCGGAGGTATGCAACCACTTAACAGCACTACATTTAAGTGGATTGATCGACGTTATATTATTTTTCAGCTTTACTACTTACGACTACCCAAGGATATCAAAGATTACCGTGTGGTACTGATGGATGCAACTGTAGCTACCGGAGCAGCTGGTGAGTAGATGGAAGTAGTATGTCAAGATGTTTTCATCAACTAATTGACATATTTATTTTTCATAATCCAGCAATTATGGCCATTCGAGTGCTACTGGATCACGATGTTCCTGAGGAAAACATTTTACTTGTTTCATTATTGATGGCAGAAATTGGGGTTCATTCTATAGCATACGCGTTCCCCAAGGTGCAAATAGTGACCTCCGCGCTCGATCCGGAGATTAATGAGAAGTTTTATGTCATACCCGGAATCGGTAATTTTGGCGATCGTTATTTTGGCACAGAACCGACCGAGCCAACATTGCTGTGCGAGTAGCGACATAAAGCGTGACACAAAATCTGCAATTCGTATTTGTGCAAATGCGCAATAATGGGTGATTTTGTTCGCAATTAGTTCTTATGATTATCTCCAATTGACAGAACCTCTCATGTCTGGGAGTGTTCTAATGATAGCATCTCTTCTTGCAATTAGTTATATCATCTTTTTTTCTTTCGTACATACTGAATTAAGTTAAATGTATAGTTAAATGTAATTTAAAACAGAGAGTAAAGCAATTGCTAATTTGATCGTAGTTGATGAGGTTAGTTAGTTTCTGCAATATTCGTATTCAATTCTTAATTAATTCGATGATTCTATACCTAATAAAAGCAATGTTAAAGCTATAGCGATTGCCTAAATTAACATGGCTTTCCGATTTATTGTTGCAGTACACTCATACCTTCCGATCTAATTTATTTATTGATTTGGCTGCAATACTTAACAAAATTGTTAACATGTAAATATAGATTTACAACTGTTTCTGTACTGGTCGATATGAGCATTTAGCATTTAGCTTCATATGGTTTAAAATCCCAAAAATAGAAGTAGCGAGTGTCATAAATTATTATTTTACTTATTTTAATTACTTGCATTTATTGTCGAATGTAAGTTATTAAATATCCGAAATGTTTCTACCGTAAAACAGTGTCTGCTAGCCTACTGGTCTACTGGCCAAAAACGATTATTTGTTTCTGGATAAAAAA
>JXXA01018142.1:0-12701 GCA_000956255.1 Anopheles punctulatus
GCGGCTGTAATTAATTCGAAACCGAAAGTGTCTCGCTCGGAACGACCCAGCCGAACAGCGGCAGGAACAGATCAGGGAGCAGATCGATCCGATCGTCTAACCTCGACACGGAGGCACCGGACAGAGCGCTTCGAGGTGCAATTTGCATCGACAATTATGCACCCAGGTGTGCACCATTTAGAAGCCAACTACATCACGGCACGGATTACGCTCGCATCGAGTTCGCCACGAATGGACAACGACATCCGATGGCGGACAATGAAGTTTTACAGTCGAAGTCGAGGTGAGCAATATCGGTGCGACACCGACGCCATAACATTCGCCCATGGCTCTTGCCCACCGATTTATGATTTCAATGCCAAGGAAGGTCGCCGGAGACGGACGTTACCAATACGTGGAAAAGTTGGCGAACAAACGATTTTGTAGCTCCATTCTTGAGAGCGGCAGGTCCGGGAGCAGCACCCGGGAGTAAGATGTTAGTTCCTGATTGGATTTACTGCCCCTGACTACGGTGGTTGTTATAGGGGTCGTAAATATTTACCAATACTCTAAATGCGCCCGTGGAAAGCTTGCGGTCTATCTTATTAAGCTGCTATAGACATTGAGGGGGATTTTTTTTACTACCATCTAGATTTACCTCGAGACAATACATTGTTTCTAGACGAACAGGATGTAATGATGCTGGTTTTATAAACGAGTTTGGATGCGTTATTTTTAAATAATTTGGTTTTTACACTACTGTGCAAAAACAATTAACAATTATTTTTTGATAAAAGGTTTACCATTCGTCCCATATATGCGCCACGACCATGATTGCATCGGTAATGCTCTTCATTATTCATTTTGAACAACTTTAACTTAGTTATTGCTCTACTTTGTTTGAGTTTTGAGATCATGACCGGATGTTAGATATTGATTGCAACCTGGAACAGATCCTTCATGATTATTTACAGATACTTTTGGAATTTCCTAATTGTTCTACTACTATTTAAAAATTTAAGATGAATGTAGAAGCACTCTATCAATAGATGGAACAACAATATTACCAGCTGATTTTTCTTGACATCATAAAATTATGTTCAATATTTCCCATTCAGTTCACATGTGACTCAGAACAGATCCCCGATCGGTACAGTTTACCTTTTGCCAGCCTTCGACCCGCTCGAACGATCAGTCCGATCGCCTTCCCGCTAGCAATCGCTTTGAATGCGTGCGACCAGCCCATTACGCACCAGAACCACGCGCATTGTCAACCATTCGCAATTAATTGCATCCATTCACCGCAACGCTCGGTGTTGCAGCCGGGAGCGAATGACAACTGATCAGAGATGACAAAACGTCGAATCAAAGTCACAGACCACTTTGCCGTGATTATGATCGACGGACGAGACAGAAATCAAGTGTGCCATGGAAACGATTGGCACGTGTCGACCGAGTGGAACGCTGAGAAACGTTCTCTGCTAATCGTCGAGCCGTTGGGCGGACCTCCACGGAGTGTTCGCTTCGTGAGCGGCTCGGAAATTCTAGCCGGAATTGCAGAAGGTGTCTCCGTCTCAAATGTCTCTGATGCTGCTCTGATCCTCCGGTCTGGGCGGTTTGAAACCCCCCGCGAGCAGGCTCATTAAGGTTGAGAGTTGCATTATCGAAATAACTCGCCGGCAAGTAATCACACTGTTGGATTGGATAATGGCCGGTTGTCCACTGCCACTGCTAGCTAGCACTCATCTCATCTCACTGGTTGCTTTGGTCGATCGCAGCCCAAAAAGGGTTCACACCAATTCCACACCGAAACCGATCGCTGCCACCGCCGAACGGGGATAATTAATGTGATAAAGTGAAAAGTATTCTCCGCGCGTCGTCCCACCGCAAGATCCTGCGGTACCGGTTTTCCGCGCTCGCCAAAGGCTAATCAATTCGTTGTCGCCGCTCTGTTTAGAGAGAGAGAAAAAAAGGGATTGGATGTGGCACGGCTCGAGCCGGATTGTAATGCAATGCCGAACGTGCAATCCGGGTCGTGTAATGAAAGCAAAAGGGCTCTTGTGGTGATTGCAACCGGAGCAGGTTGAGCGGTCTGTCGGTCAGTGGAACAGCCCAATACCTGCCTGCGATTCACACGATTCGAGCAGTCGGCAACGAACTGCTCGAGTCGTGTTTGGGTGAGGCAAGCGATATGATAAATCAGTCAGTGCGCACTTTTCTCCACGTGCTTTTTTCCGACGACGACGATGACGACGCTATTTATCGCACGCACGAACGTTGTTTGGTACACATGATGCCCGGTGTAACCGGAGACGCCCAGGACACAGCTGGACAGTGTGACTGCCCGGTGGGGAACACGCGTTGGATCACACACGCACGAAACGACGCCTCTGCGAACGGACCGTGTGTGCACTAGAATGGACCGATTGCCGCCTGTTACGTAATGGTGCAAGGAGGGGTCGTGGGCCGATTGAATTAAGGCATTAGAGCCGGTGGATTGTGAAGGCTGGAAGGCAATTATACAGGGACAACGTTCGGCAGGCTGCCGGTTGCCCCAGCTTCGGTGACAATGCGATAAATAAGTCAGGCTTTAATTGATACAGTGTGGAGGGTGGAGAGACGGTGAAGCTAGTAGGCTCGACAACGGCTGCTCGTGGATCATGCGGTGCAAATATGGGTCAAGTTGAGACGCTGCAGGCTGCAAAGTGAATCGTAATGCAACGAACGGGTTTGATCTACACGGTGGTGTTATTCTCGTGTTTGTTATTTGCAGGGTTTTTGAAGAGTTTCTTTTCTCATGCAATGCATTTTAACAGGTCTGATTCGTGTACGTATAGGTAACATTTATTTTATTTTTTTTAAAGACATTCAAAGTCCATTTTGCGCTTTTTTATACTCACGTTTTACCGACATTTTATTGAACAAATAAAATTAAAACAGTTATCAGATAATTTTATATTTAAAATAACAACAAATAACCGTCATTTTATTAAGCGCATCTTAGCAGAAAATCATTTAATAAAAACCAGCTCGACACCTTAAACCGCTGGCGCAATAACCCTACAACAACGAAAGACTTCAACGCCGCGCGATAAAAGCGACGAAACGCATCGTGCGGCGCGGGGCCAGAAAATGTCAAAGCAATCGAATCTGGAGCACTTCGACACAACAATAAATCAGCTGCCTGCGGTTAGCGCGGGCTGAAACATTACGCTGAACTTTCAGGTGGTTTTACGATCGCGCCGGAATAAATTGTTTAATAGCGTGTAGAACAACCGGGATAGGGATTATAGAATAATGGCGCCCCCTTGACCGGCGAGCCTTGTACCTTTGGGGGGGAGGTTTTATTCTCACAAATGTCAGTGTATGTTGGGATGCTTTTTTATTGGAAACATTTTATTCCTTACAATGAAAGCAGCACCGTTGAAGCTTTTGTCGTTTTGTCTAGAATGTTGGCGAGTAACCTTGCCGGGCACGCCGGACAATCTGATAAAAGGTAGAGCTGTAGCGTAATCCGTAATGAAATGGTTTTTGTTGCGAACGTGCAACCTACAGGACCGACCGTTGTTCAGAGCAATTGTGAGCTGGTAATTTCTGTTCATACAAGAGAAATGAAATATTGACCACGATCAAATGTCAGTGGCGGGTGGCGAGTGAGAATACATTTCCCTGCCTGTAGGAAAGTAATTGGCCTTTCGACCATTTACCGGCGACATTTAGTACGCGCGCGAAGTGGGTCATAACTAGTTGATGTTCCATTCGAACCAGCCAGATAAAGACGATTTTCTCTGTCTTATGGCTGGCTTGCACAATGGCCCAGTGTCCTCCGTTTGCAAAGCCTTCTGCTTGTTTCGCACGTTTCGTGTTCGTGTGGGCAAACGTGGCACTCTAGGGAGGGGGCTGCTCTTTTTGACAATGAACTGCTCCTAAAGCGACTGCACGTAATAAACACGTCTATAAGTTCACTTAAAATAATGACACATTGTGGGGCCATTTGCCTAGGCACGGTGGTTTGTCTCGCCTCGCGGACCAGCCGAACCGAACCTGAACAATCGTGACCTGATGCAATGCGGTCGCTGCAGCCGCTGCGAGGAAGCCGTTGACATACAGTTTTCACGCTACCATCGTCGCTTCGCCTCCGGGGGCTTCCCTTGTGGTGGAGGTTTCGATGTTGCTCCTATGAATAACGATTCGTCACGCTGCCCCCTCGGGGAGGATATGGATGCAATGGGGCTTTGCAAAGCGACAAACGAGAAGACACAAACAGATGAGACAAACCGGCTGCTTGCGCACGGTGGGAATGTTTCGATCAAACTGGAGCTTTTTAAAATTTTAATCTTTATTTTTATTTTTATGCATGTTTTAACCAGTATATTTGTAGATCTAGTATGTCACATTTATTCTTTACAAATCGTGTGGTTATAAATATATTTCTTAAAGCTGATGTTTGCTTATAAAGTGAAGGTTTTGGTCACTGATTTGCCCATCGTGCTCTCATTCCACCGTACCGAAACACACCTAATTGTCCGGAGGTGACAATGAGACGCCGATTACGAAAGTGCATCTTCTAATATCGAGAGACAACTTGGGCTGCAATAAAACCTTCTGGGTTGAAGAAAAAAAAAACAAATACTCTTTTAAGCTGCTTCTTTGTTGCGGAAAAAGACCGGCGTACATCGCATCAGCATAAAATGCACGGCAGAAATTCGTTGCGCCTCGGTAATCATCACTCGTCGTCGTCGGCGTCCGGCCTTGAGACAGTTTTATTTTCAATTCCACACGACGTGCAAGGAGCAGCACGATATTTTGGAATCCGACTTTAAGGCGTTTTCTTTTTTACTTTATTTCGGCGCCACGGGTTGGTCCGTTGTTGTTAAGGCACGTGTGGTAAATTGATCACGAACGAAGATTGGTATGAAGTTTATTTTGTTTCACTGAATTTCAATGCTTCCTTCCCGTTCACCATTTAAGTATTAAACCATAAACGAAGCCAATAAAAAAAAACCCGAGTCCGTTCACTACGTTGGAAGGTGTTTTGAACGAAACGGATAGGTGCGGATCGTACAATTTCGGCCAATCTGATTGGTTGGGGGCTGAGACTTCGTTAGAAGCGTGAACGGCTCGAACAGAACCGGTAGTAATAATAATTATCGACAATTTTCTTATTTTGATACTGATTAAATAATTACACGTTCGAGCGAAGCGTTACGGCCTTTCTGCTGGACCTGGACCCATGCTGCATTGCTACTGCGCGTGTCATGTTTCCTGTGGCTGTACGCCCTGCACACGACATGCAAAAGGAGCCCCGAAAAGGGCACTGGTTCGGCTTAAGGTAGCTCGTTTCGCGTGACCGATCGATCTTCGCCCGGCCGTTTGACTCATGCACCATTGACACATGTGCACCGGAGCTTAATTGCATCGCAACCGTGCCCGCAAACACCTGACTCCCATCGACACGGGGGTGAGGTCTGATTGATCGGAGACCTCCGGTGGCCCCATTGCGCTGTGGGCAACCTGTTTGAATTTTATCAGAATTTTATCTAATAAAATTTAAAAAAAAACCCCACACTACAAAGTATCGTCCACTACGGGTTGCGAGAAAGCTAGACAAATCATAACCACTTCCTGTCCCACCGCCCGTCCACACCGTCCCCCGATGCGGATGAGTGAATGTCATCGGGGCAGCAAATAAATCGACGTGCGTGCGTGTTGCGCCGCGCTTACGCACCTAATAAATTCGTGAAAGCGCACGTTCACTCGCGCGTTTGCAATCTGCGCGGCCCTCGTTAAGTGGGAGGTCGGACGTATGCATAAATAACAGGTGTTTTAACCGTTCTGCCCGGGTTTATAATCCTTTCGGCACGAATTCAACGAGCGGGTAAAGAGGTTGTTACCGTTTGTATTATGTAGCTTTCCAATGCATCCTTGTGCAGGGATAATAGTTTCGCACGAGTTTTTTTTTCTTACGTTTGCTGAAATTAAATGTCAATTTGTAGGGCAAATGAAGGATAAACTATGAATTTTCTAAGACCGTATCTAAGTCCTATTTAAGGTGGTTATTGGCTTGAAGAGGAGGTTAGGTCTAATAATTTTTATCCCGCGAGAATTGCAAATGGCATGATCAACAAATAACTCTTGCTGGTTTACAATTTTTAGCCATTTTTAGCTTGTTGTTTTACCCTTAGCTTGCCCGATTGAATGTTCCTTTTTTTAAACGTTAATTATTATTTTATGCCTAAAAGGACATCCAGATGTTGTCTAGATTCTGCATGATGACTGAAAGTCAGTGTACTTACGTCAAATGTGTCGTTTTCTGTGAGTAACAAGTCTGTTTTAAATCCTTAACGATAACATTTAGAGCACGTCACGAATTGGTTCGTACAATTCCGAATGAAGGTCAGAACGTCACCGGGGACAGTTGAATGCAAATCGAGCCAAAGTGTCACTTTCCTACAAATCGCCTACCAATCATGTACGCACTGATTTGTACCACGCACGATCGGCCGTACCCGATTGGGTTGATAGATGAAATCCTAATGGTAACGTTTTGTTTCAGTTGTCGCGCTCGGGCGGCCCAAACCGACCTAACCTACGGACAGTTTGCGCTGGAAAATCCCCTCACCGACTTCAAGTGCCTTCAAGTATGGGTGCCTCCGGTTCAGCGCAGTCTTTATTATAAATTTAATCACCGTAAATTGCAACATTGCATTGACCGGGCCGGCGATCGCTCCCGGTGTGCGGTTGTGGCCGCCGGTCACAGGCATCGCTTTACTTTTACATCGTCGTTTGCCCATGCCATCGTCATCATCATCGTAGGGACACACGTTGGATTATACGTGCGCACGAGCGTAACCGAGGTGGTCACCGTTCGACCTTCCCTTTCGACATCCGCCGCGGTGCTTTTTTCTGTCTTTCTTTTTCCACAACCGGCCGGTCACCGTGCGGGTAGAGCGAAAGGGTCGCGCCTGGTCGCCTAGGACGCAGCGCCAAGAGTGCGGCGAACCCACGGCAACACGCACGGCCTGCCGATAAACCGGCCCGTTTGGCTTGCTGGTGGTGACACTATCGCGCGGCAACCGACAACGCAACAACCCAATGTCCAGATGGCGGGCTGGGGTTTGCCTCCAAGTGAGCCGAATCCATCACGACGGATTTGAGTTGTAATTGGGTCTGGGAATGTACGTACGCCGTCGTGGGTCGTTGGACTTAGAATCTACTGGATTTGGCAGGGGTTTTCAGTAGCAACACGTTCGCTACTTTATGGTAAGCTTGATAAGACCACATAAACATATGTTCAAGTGGGAGAAGTGTTGATACTGGTTCTATTTACTTGTAATGTAATGATATGTTTTTCGCTTTTTATCGCTGCTTTTATACATCTGTCGGAACATGTTCTAATTATGTTTTTTCTTGCAGTCAGTTTTCATACTTCATGATGCTTTCAGACCAACTGTTATTTTCAAGTATCAAATCATACGAAACTTTAACTTCTTAACAAAAAATCTTGAAGAGAGTAGATTTGTCTCCTATGCAAACTACAGCTTCTTCTATATATATAGAGCTGGTTTGATTGATTCCATCACATGCCTTTCCTAATAGAATAAATATTGTAATAATCAGATCATCGGTAGCATTCGCTCATAAAAATGTTGGTAAACACTGGTAAACCCTGCACTGCGTCAATAATTGTTTTGCACCGTTTTGCGCGTCTTATCCATTCATCTGATTCGTTCCATATCGGGAAAATATGTCACCGTGTGCCGAGTCATGCTGACTAATGGTGGAACTTCCTCGTTGCGCTAGCTACTTTGTAGGGTTCGTAGCAATCAATTAAATCTTAGACCTTAGATTACCGCTTATAGACACAACCGACGAGTATGGCGGTAAGAAACACGAACGATAGAACATGTCGACCCACCTACTGGCCACGCGCGCTAAGGTGACAATGACTTTGAGTGTGAGCACTCCCGTCCTCGCCCTCGACGAACGGATTTGCCTTTTAAAGGAGGTTTGATAAATTGTTCCTAATTCGTGGGCCCGCAATGTGTGTCGTATCAAACCAGAACAAACGCTGATTGCGTCCTCCGCAAGATGCGTAAGGCGAAAGTTCAAGCAAGAAGCTGGCAGCTGGAATTGGTCACAAACACACACACACATACACACGCACGTAAAACAAAGAAACATGCCCGTGTCCGGTTCAATTGCGCAATATCGATTGCGCGTGCCGGGTGAGTTGGTTTGCGGCGAGTAGGTTCTGGCAGTGGGAGGCCAGAAGTCGATAAATCATGTTCTCAGCTCTGAACAGCCCGGCGTTCAACGGAACGGCGCGTTCTATGACTTCGGCAAACCGCGCTAACACACACACACACACCAGAGTACGGGTGTTCTGGGGCGAAGAAACTGGTCCAGCGGCCGAAGCCGGAGATCACAATCGGTCCCAGCCGCCACGACGCCACGCCACGGCGTTTCATAACATTTATGAGAAAGCTATAAAATTGATTAATAGTCCCCCGGGTCGAGCTGGAGCCTCGGTCGTGTTAGCCGGCGCACACGGTATAATATTCGCATGGAATTTCTAAACGCGTGGCGCTCGACGATTTGCATTATCATCTGCATGGAGTGTGCAGAGTGAGTGCAAGCGAAACTAGAACCACGCGGACGACGCTGCTGTCGATATGTCGTGGCTATTGACGTGGTTCGTTCGAGACCTTCGAAGGGTCGTTGCAGTAATGGTTTCTGCCGCTCGTGAAGGTGAATGCGACCTATGAACCGCTCGAAGCGGTCGGACTTCGATCCGTTTGCAAAAGCAATCGGTAGGAAAATTTATCGATCGTCTTTATCCCAACTTGGTGCTGAGTTGATTTGAAAGGAAAGTTCGACCGGCTCGTAGTGGAGTGTTTCGGTATAAGAAATTGCGAATTAAATTAGCTACCAACGCAATCGTTCTCTGTTTTATTTGCTTGTGGCTGACGCATGTATGAGATTAAGCCTAAGGACATTAAATAACTGTGTGATGACTGTAAATGTACGTTAAATATAGAACTTAACTATATGCTCCCGGAAAATATGCTTTCCAGACGATTTTGGAAAGATCTCATCGAAACTACACGCCATACTTCCAACATCGAACTATGACCCAGTTCCAGCACTGCTCGCTCGACGCCCGAAAGCTATTCTTCGCTAACTTCACCAACATCTGGTGAACAGATCAGCATCATCGGCATGTGTGCATACCCGCGGAGTTAATTAATGTCCCACGTTTTAGAGGCGATCCTACCATGAAGCATATGTTTGTTGAATTAATGTATGCATGCTGAATTCAATGTCACCCTGGCGAGTGTACCGTGCGACCGTAGCAGATCGTCCGGAAGCAGTCGGAGTTTAGATTTCGCCCCGGGTGGATCTTCTTTCTCCGGAGCAGGGATTTTCGGTTGAGATTCGTGCAGATTGGAACTAGCAGCATGACTGTGAAGTGAACGAGTGAACAATCGGTGGTTTTTTTCAGCTGTTTTAAAAATGTTTCAGCTTTTTGCAATAAGGTGTGTTTTCAGCACCAGCGCAAGTAGATTTAGTATGCAAAAATAGTTTCATAATTATTTTGTACTGCCTTTCTTTCGAAGACTGTTGTTGCTATCGTTATGCTTCACTGCGGTCGTAAAGTCACGTAAGTTTCTGAGCAATCCGTGTCAGCTATCAGTTTAATTAAACTTATCCGAATGCCTGTGTAAACGATCTACAGAAGTCATAGAGGAGCCGAGAGACGATGAAGAGTACGAAGAGGGCCCGTGCGGTCGCTGGAGACCCGGCGACGTTGATCTGCGCTCGTTCGATTTGATCCGTGAGTTTCACCTGGATCAGATCGAGGCGAACAGCAAACACATGCACCGTTTACAGGGTACGAACGAGTACCAGACGGCGTACCGGTTCGAGCAGGAGGCCAACCTTACGATGCGCTCGACGGAAGCGTTCCCCCTAGGGCTTCCGCATCAGTTCTCGTTCGAGTGTACGTACCGCATCGAGGACGAGGGCGACTCGTCCTGGCATCTATTCGAGGTGACGAACGAGGTGCAGGAAAGCCAGCTGGCCATTACGCTCAACCCTGGCAGACAGATTCTCCAGATCGGACTGCCAGCGACGGAAGGTGAGCAGCAGATCGTGGAGTACCATCACACTTCGGTAAGTTCGAGGAGCAGATCCTGGATCCCGTCACTAATCGTGCTTCCTCTCCTCCCCCCGCGAATCCAGCTGTTCGATCACAACTGGCACAAGATCATGCTCGGTGTGACCAACGACTATCTGAATCTGTGGGTCGACTGCCGGCCGGTGCGAGATACGGGCGGAAACCTAAACGTCCCACTCGAACCGCGCGATCGCTTTGACGTTGAGGATGGGTACGTGTCCATCTCGCGGTTTGCCGAAACGTCCGTCTTCGAGCCGCAATCGCCGGTAATCGATCTCCAGTGGATGGTGATGAACTGTGATCCAACGCGACCGGCCCGTGGCAACTGTGACGAGCTGCCCGTGTATGACGTGGCCTCACTGACGGCGAATCTTCCGGAGGGGCCCACTCCAAAGCCGGACTGCAATGCCGTCTGCCCACCGGGATACAATGGCACGGATGTGAGTTTTTGTTTTTTTGGAGGACAATGTTGAGTGATCTTACTGAGTGAGTTTGTTCACAGGGTCCACCGGGTCCAGCCGGTCCTCCGGGACTTCCGGGGCTGAAGGGAGAAGTCGGTGCCTACGGCAGACGGGTGAGACAAGCTGCAGCACTACTGTAAGCACATTTTGTAAGCTGTCGACGTCGTTTCTCCGTTTAGGGACCACCAGGACCGCGAGGATTGGAGGGTCCTCCGGGCGTGGCAGGCGTTGGCCAGAAGGGAGCCAAGGGTGAGGCTGGGGTAGGAATTGCCGGATCCAAGGGTCAGAAAGGTGAACCAGGTGCGGCAGCGGTGGCCGGAGCGGCTGTAGCTGGCCCCGTTGGGCCTCGCGGACTTCCTGGACCACAAGGACCGCCGGGTGTTGGTTTGCGCGGCGAAAAGGGAGACGCTGGAGCGCCGGGACGCGATGGGCAGTCCATCACGGGACCGCGCGGTCTGATTGGAGCACCAGGAGCTCCCGGACTTCCCGGAGCCGATGGGCTACCGGGGGCAAATGGTTCGAAGGTAGTGTGGTGATGATTTGTAGTTTCAGGAATTGGGACTTCTAAGTTTGCTTCCCTCTCGAATGTTACAGGGAGAACGTGGCGCACCGGGTCCGAGGGGTGAAGATGGTGTAGGATACCCCGGGGAACCTGGCCCCCGTGGGCAGAAGGGTGAACCGGGTGAGGCAAGGGCAGTGTCGGCCGCAGTGGGACCTACTGGACCACCCGGTCTCCCAGGTATCGCTGGTACCAAGGGAGAAAAGGGTGAACCCGGCGGTAGAGGTCTTCCGGGCACTCAGGGCCTGCCGGGTATTCCAGGAGCACCGGGCCTTCCCGGTCCACCTGGGCCCCCCGGTGAAGGTTCCTCTGGTGGTAGTGGTGGTGGAGGTGGTGGAAGATACTTTGAAAACTTCATGTCCTACGGCCACCGCGGTCCAACTGGCTACACCGGGTTGCCCGGTGAGCGAGGTGCAGGCGGTCTCCGCGGTCCAGAGGGTGCTCCGGGAGTTCCAGGGCCACCGGGAGTCGATGGAGCGCCCGGTCCGCAGGGCATACCGGGTCTGCCGGGACAGACGGGCCTGCCAGGTCTGCCGGGAGTCCCCGGACGTAGCTACACCGAGGCGGAGGTTAGCGACATCTGCCGGGCGGTACTTCGCGACCACATTGCCGAGCTTACGGAGGGATTGATTGGACCGCCGGGACCGCCCGGTGTATCGCGTCCCGGCAAACCGGGAACTCCTGGACGTCCGGGTGAGAAGGGTGAACGGGGTTTCCCGGGTTTCACCGGCGACCGGGGCATCCCAGGGGAGCAGGGAGTGCCTGGCATCCCGGGTCCAGCGGGCGAACGCGGAGAACCGGGCGCACCGGGTGAGAATGGACGCGACGGGGTGGGCTACGTTGGTCCCCAAGGTCCGGTGGGACCTCCGGGACCGCCGGGCGATTCCGTGATCGGCCTACCGGGACGCGCTGGTGAACGGGGTGAACCAGGCAAGGCCGGTAAGTGGTGCAAGGAGTGCGTCGAAAACCTGCTTGGAATCTGATCGAAAATTGCTTTTCCTTCCAATCACGCCATAGGCCATCCTGGAGTACGCGGAGCACCTGGTGTACCGGGCACCTGTCCGAACGATTGCTACATGGCAGCGCAGGCGGCGGCTCAGAGCTTCCGCACCAATCAGCAAACGAAAGGACCGAATTATTAGCGAGGCACGCTCGAACAGGAAACTAATAAATTTCACTTGCAATTTCAAACCGTTCGTAACGATGAGCTAGTTGTTTTATTTTATTTTATGTACATCGTTTCATATTTGCTACTCCTTCGGTTTCTTCAATCCGACCGTGGATTGATTAATATAGTAATTCATTTTTTTATCACTATTATTAAACGTGAAAAATAAACTTATTGGTCAAAGGGAAAAAAAATGCATTGGAGCATGTATTGGCGCACGCATGAATATCGTCTGGTCTTCGCAGACGCTTTGGGGCTACCGGGACCAAGCTGATGAATTATTTTCTGTTTAAACGATATGATAGAATGTAAATAAATTCTTCCATGAAATGACCGTGACTCAAACAGGTTATT
>JXXA01018151.1:0-54266 GCA_000956255.1 Anopheles punctulatus
ATGGTCCTGTCTATTTCGATTGCACTTTACGGATTGAATGCAAAAACAGAAAACGGAATTTTGATGCCATCCGGCAGTAGGCAAATGGATAGTTGCGGAGAAAAATGTACACTTTTACGATTGTTGAACTGCCGAAATGGTGAGCGTAGAAATAGTACGAACTTTCAAAAAGCACTATACCCAAACGGAAACGAAGTGGAACAGATAAAAGATAAAAAAAAAATCCCGTTGAAGAATGATTGCAATCGATTTTGCTATTTCTGATGAAAAGTCATATTTTCAATACTTTCAAGTAATCAACATATTCAAAGTATTCAAGTAAAGTTAAGTAAAGTTCCAAATGTTTTAAACTAACGTTATTTATTCACGATTTTTTTATTGAATTTAGATACAAAAGCCACCAAAGACAAAGATTATTGATGATTTTTCTTTGCAATTGGGAAATCGCACATTCTGTATGTAAAGCATGAAACTTTACATGGTTAAAATCACCCTGAGAAATAATGTTACAAAAACAGATTCGTAACAAAAAATATATATATATTTCTCAATGAAAAGAAGATCCTTCCTTGGGCGTTCTATATATGTCTATGCAATGTTTAATTAATGACTTTATTCACCGAAGAATGCCTCTCATTGTAAGGCTTTGTATAAATCCATCCTAAGGTTAAGGCATCCTTCGGTGTCTTTGTTTGCAAATTTTAGGTTAAGGCCTTATTTTTGCAAGCCCTTCCCCCTAAGCAAATGTTATATTTTCAGTCTAAGTCCGGATGCTGATTGTTTATGGACGTCATGAATAACTAATGCGATAACAGCAAGCCAAATAATGATATATAGCACAGCAACAATGTCGAGAAAGTCAGGAAATGGATAGCAAAAGCAGAAACGAACTGAACCGCTCTTCATGCTTTCATGTTTTCATTACTATGAATCACTTTTTGATAAATTACTTTGAAGATGGTATTTGGTATTGCTTTTCGGTATAATGAAGTACCAGTGCTGTAGAGCTGTCGGTTGTAGCGCACCAAAAAATATAGTTGCAACAACACAAGGACTAAACTGCACCTACCTTCATCGCTCGGAAGCAGCAAGCTTCAAATGAGGAAAATTTCACTACTGCTACTATCGACCACAAAACGTCAAGATTTGTTTACTAATCACAGATAGTAATTAATATACATTATGCGAATGTTTGAATATAATATAGTAGAAAGTTTTGCACATTTAAAGAGTGTGTAGAATAATTGTTACGTGATCGCAATACATAGACTGTGTCACTTAGCATAATTGGAAATATCATTCGTAGAATGCACGCATGCTAACCATCACCAAGATAGCGCTAGTTTCAGCTCCAACAATAGAAACGATTTGAAAGCAGCTGTGATCGTAACGATTCCTGGTACATACCGCAAACTGGTTTTTATAAACGGGCGACGTACTTTTTTACGTACGCTTCCATCACAAAACCGATGTGAATAAAAGGTGGCATCATTCCACACGAAAAGAGCTTAACATGTAAACGCAGATTGCATGTGCCACGATAGCGATCTGACAAATGTGTTTCTGCTCTGGACAGCAATCGGTTGAACAGCTTGCACGAAGGTGTTAGTGGAATCGACATGTACATAAGTTGTGTGGTTGTACTGTAGTTATCTATATGTTATTCATATCACCATTACGATTCTGGTAGACGGCAGGCGCTGCCGAGTAGCGAGTAAAAGAACTATGCTATGACAAAACTCGGTAACGTACCGATCGGTGGCGATAGAAAAGCGGATTAAACCATTGCTGAATGTGGCGATACCACACACACGGTAATGTGAAAGGCGGTTGTTTCTCTTTTTTCGTTGCATTTGCGGACAATCGTACCGCGACTCGTAGACAACCATCGATACCATACGCTCATGCAATGATTGGTAAACAAACAGTAACGTTCGCTAGTAAACAGCTTCAGGCAAACTGAAGCATGGCAATGATTTAAATCGAAGCACGTGGAACATCTTTTGACAGCATCATACTTTTATAATGAACGTTTACGCAATCAACAACAACATCGAGTGGAGGGGAAATTGTTTGGTATGCTTCCAGAACCGTTCGCTTTCTCCACTAGCGTAGAGACACCATGCAACGGCATGTTTGTATGCTCATTTCGACAACAAAGCGCGCTTACTGCACTGCATACGAAAAACGTCCTGTAGTAGCAGCAACTCGTTCATCAGAGTTAGTTTTGCAGTTTTCCGCACTGACGCCATGTGCTACGGGATCAACGTTTGTGTGCAATGCAGCATATACGCTCACAGCACACAGCGTTCGACGATTCGATAGGGAAGTACCAAAACGAAAAAAAAAAACATACACTAAAGCACGTTAACAAATACATTTATTTTGAAATGTATTGCTAGATTTGTTTATACGAGTGGGGCGGATGCGGATTGCATCGTGTTCGATTTATTCGTTTCGTTAGGGATTGCTGTTTGTGCATCGTTTTTGAGTATAGAGGTGAATATCTAAATGAATTACCTTCAAAGAATTGATTCTGCGGGAGGGTTTACCAATAGCACAGGTAAATGAATTATGCAGTCAAATTTTTTCTTGTTGTTATGGGGCGTACATCAATACTTTCTGATCATGGGTCTATGAAATTGAATTGAATGTTTGTCATTTCAGATCTGAAACCCAATTTTCGGTTGTTCGGATGCTCATCGTCTACCATTACCTTATGTATGAGATATTGGAAAAAGCAAATTAATTCCAACGATACTTTTGACATCTCAATGATTTAAAAAATCTAAAGCACCTGCTTTCTAAATATCAATTAAAAAAACAAAATCACAAAATAAAAGAATTTTATTAACAAATAAATCATTTAATTTTACTATTCATAACATTCACTGAGCCGAAGAAATTAATTCGTATCATCCTTTTTCGACCCGATTAGTTGCCCAATTCGATTTGGATGAAAAGAAATCATGTAGAGTGGAAAATAGAGCTTTCGTTTGCTTGGAAGCAAACTTTTGACTATGTCAAGGCAAGGTATTTTTTTTAGATGAACGCTCGAAGGTGGATGGTTCCATTTGTGAAGCTGAATTTTTTTTTTGCATGCCACCTTATACAACTGCTGTCACTTTATCTTTCATTGACATTGAAAACCTGCAACGAAACTGATATGGACCACAGGAAGCACCGCTAGCGTTATGTTGAAGCGGATGGATTGTGCTATAAAAATAACTCAATTCAACAGCTAGCCGGACGTTCCATTCCCCACACCAGCCTTGGTACATGAGCACACGATGAGCAGCGTTCGTTGCTTGGGAATCGTGAAACCCGCTGAGCACTATCGACCGTTTGCAAGATGTGGCTAAAAGTAGCTGAAAATAAGAAACCCTTCATTGAGACGTATAAACCCATTCTATTGAGACCCATCACGCTAGAAGGCGATGTAATCAGGGTGCACATTTAGGTGACTGGTGGATATTTTTCTCACCAGTTCTTCCATTCCTTTAACTATGGGTTCGCCCGTTCACGGTGAACAGTCGCCGAGAGAAGCTGGAGTAATGGCGGTCGTGAAGATTGTGTCCAAGCAAAAGGCATTCACCACCGAGGAACCCTAAGAAAGCAGTTGATGGACCAATTTGTGGTCAATTTAATCTTCTTTTCTACTTGATCGCCCAACTGGGGCGAAACAAGGGGATGGTACTGGGTCACTAACGACGCAAAAGCGGCTGAGTTATTTTTCATCGCTTGCTTTTATCGCCATAACCGCAGCATCCAAACATCACCCAGCTGCCCGCTAATATTGATGTCCTTAAAAAAATGTCAGGTATATATACATATATATTTTGTGTGTGTGTGTGTGTGTGTGTGTTTGTGCGAGCAGTGCGCAAAATTCAATGCACATACATTTAACACAACAATTTAAACGGACTTTACCGTCGAGTGCATCGTACGCTTTATCGCATGAATAGGATGCATCGACCGGTGACGTGCTTTGTGGAAGCGAATATAGCGAGAAAAGATCGCTTTAAGAGCAGTTCAGATGAAGAGTGGCAAAGAATGTCGTATATCTAAAAATCGATCGATAGGATCACGAAACATACGAACTAAGGCTATCGACGAGACGATGGGCGCGTTTGCGAGGACGGGAACGCGTAATCGTAAGTAATCGACTTTGCCTTTCAACAAATTGAATTGAAGTTCTTATAATCCAATTCAACAAATAAAAATTCGTTTGGCACTTGTACGTTATTTTTTATTCATTCCAACATCGGTTAAATGGAGACGCCCGGTGTTTTTTGTAAAATCGTTCGGAAAATGGGTAACTTTTTTCGGTAATAAATTTTTGGAACAACAATTTATGCGGCACACTTCAACTGCGACAACATCAAGGGTAATTAAATGCAATTGAAATAATAAGCTTTGATAGTCAGGCCATTGTAAAATAATTAGTCCACGACATCTTAATCCCACCCTAACAAGACGGTATTTGCAATGCATCCACACGCCACATACACCTCCAGCTGCCATTGAGTGAAGGAAAGCCTCACCCGGGTAATGGGTGCGTTCCGTGGGAATTAGCTGTATAATCCTTCAATAACCAGCAGTTCTGAAGCTCCTCTTTTCACGCCAGGCAAAACGGTCTATCAGCGCGCGGAGCCAGTATCGTTCGCTTTTGGCCGCAGGATGATTTAATTGTTTCCAGAAGAAGAAAATTAACTCCAGCGCGAAGGGACCGTTGGCTGTCGAGGAATGAGTAATCGAGGCGGAACGAACAA
Organism: Anopheles punctulatus; assembly: GCA_000956255.1. NCBI lineage: Eukaryota > Metazoa > Arthropoda > Insecta > Diptera > Culicidae > Anopheles > Anopheles punctulatus. Next base: position 4,773 of record JXXA01018151.1, read on the forward strand.
TCAACGGAAGCGACTGCTGGAAGGTTGTGCTTTGACACATGCGACAGTAAAGCACTGTGCAAGCCAAGCGATGCGCAATAAACAGAGAGCGTGAACGAGAAAGCGTGAGCATGAATGGAAAATATGACGAGGAGTCGAGGCGAAACACCGCTTGAACCGCACCTAGCCACTGAAAATATGCACTTATGTGTAATTATCGTAACAAATTATTAATTCAATTTTCCACTTCATCTCAACACGAGCTGTTCTTGACAATGAAGCGAGGAAGTTCGTTTACTTTAGATCGCACCTTGGGCCTTGCTTAAAGCGCAACTTATAACGCCTTCAGCGAAGAACCATTCCTCCGGCACCGGCATGTGCAGTGGTTGTGAAGTTTTGTGTTATTTTTACTGACGCAACGCTGCTTGGATTAGATAATTAATTTTTCTTTCACAAACGTTCTCGGCGGAGGCAGTAACTCTCCTGGTGCAACATAAAGCATAGCGAATGTAATAATTGATGGTAAATTTTACCGAAAATTGCCAGTGGGTGTTATATTTGTATGTTACTATTATGCTGCCGCACGTTTCACTTGAAGTGCAGGTGATCTTAAGGGTGATATGTTCAACGCGCATCACACACTAGCAAGTGTTTCTCCAGCCACCTCAACATCGTTTAATCGGAGCGTAAGTGGGAGTAATTGAATTTTTACCCCACATGCAGCGAAAATGGCCCCAGGACGGATTTTTCCACGCCCTAAATGGGTCCTTGGTACGATACACGCCCGGCGTTACGTACTGTAAACCATTTTTATACTAATATGCACAAAACGGCAAATGGTTCGAGCAATCAGCGTTCCGGTCGGTCTTGGTCTCGGACGTGAGTGTACGCTGCAGGTCGACGCTGCACGGTGGCACCAAGCGTGAAGCTCTTGCAAATCGTACGCAGGAAACGGTTCAAGACAGTTTGCGAGATCGAGAGCAAATCGAATTCCGGATCATAATGCTGGCCATAAATACAATAAAAATTAATAGGCAATCGTTGGGTTTGCCGAACACGTGCGGCACAGTGTGTCTGTGCGCACCGGTTTTGTGTCCCTTTGCAGTGTAACGTCACACACTTTCACAGACGCAACAGCAGATGGTTCTTGCCCAATAGGCCGCAGGTGAAGGAAACGGCTACAATGGCCCCAAAAACCTCACGTATGTTGTAGCTACCGGGGTGAATAAAGCCGGCCACAAGTTCCACATTAACATCGTACCGGTGACCGTTAGGATGGCCTAGAGGTTTAGTAATTTGAAGCGACCCTCCGGCGGGAACGCCGATGGTGGGAATTGGTTCGTGAGTTCTGGGACTACCAGCACAATGGAAACCCGGGACCGGCAGTCGCTCGAAGAAACTCACTTTCATGTGCGTGTTTGTTCGATTGATAACAGATAGGTGACGCAACATGGAGGAAGCTGGTACCAAGAGAGAAAGAGAGAGAGAGAGATAGAAAGAGGCAGAGGGAGAAAAGTTTCGTCGAAAGTTCTAATTTGATTTTGTTTCCTTCGAACTACTGTCAGACGGGTAAGCCTTTGGTCGCTTCTTGGCATAACTTAATCGAATGTATTGTACGGCCGGGAGGTGCCGGGTTAGGCGCAGGATAACCCAATTCTAACAAGGCGTTTGAAAGACACCTCTGCATTATCTCACCAAGAGCATAGGAAAAGCCACACAAGAACGTAAGTCGAACCAAACGCACACATAGTCCGTTTTGACTTTAATTGATGATTTTCCATTATGGCCCGTAATCCCAATTGGCGGAGTCCCATCTGTTTCGTTTACCGATGCAAAACGGAAGCTTGCTGCGCACGGGAAGCCAATATTTCCACCCGTAGCCGCCCGTAGCCTCACGTTATATGCGGGGAAGTGCTCTTTCCCTCGGTCAGTGATTTGATTATTGAAATCTTCTGCCGGTGCCGGAGTTCGTGGAAAGCTATTTCAGTTTAACCTCGGATCAGGAGCTCAGCCGGGATCAGTGCGATGCGATGGGCAATTAACTAAAATATTCTCACGGAGCGGGACGCGGAACGTGTGTCCTCGTGTGCCCAGGGGACACCGTTGAGCTTTTCCTAGTGGTCACGAGCTAAACGACGGGCAAACCACAGAGTGTGAGCTTCTAATGGATTAACAAGTGCCTTGCCAGGCCGCAGCGTGCATTAGCCTCCATTGCCGTATCCATCGCATAGAGATACGGAAATCGTCGTCTCGCGCGGAAAAGCATGGGGATCGAGATAGATTGATCCGGGAGTTCCGGAATATGGAACATGATAACGCAATCGGTACGCTTTGCAGCAGCGGTCACGCTTTCTAGCGCACGCTAACGCCGGACCCTCTAATGTCGCAAAATGGTCGACGGTCGAATTTCCATTATCGTAAAATAGGGTTAATCTTGACGGATTTGAAATTTTGCAGCCTGCGGCTTTTGTGGCGGTGTTTACGCGAAGTCCGCTGTGGCCTACCTCTGAGCGCAGATCACGAAACAAAGGCTAGTTAGGGGATCGTTAACATTGCGATGGTCGTGCGCGCACTGAGCGTATATTGGAGCGATTCACAGTCGCATGCACCAAGGTTGGAGGTACCCACCGCTTGACTCGCGTTAAAACAATAAAGCGATGGAAATTATATTGGCATTTGATGGAAAACGCTCAGGGCAAATAGCCATTAGTTTAGTTTGTTATTTTTTTCCCGTGGCGCCATCCTTTCGTGGCGAGGCAATGGCTGACTTAGGCCCATCCTTAGACAGGACCGAAGTGCGTTGAGACGAATGCATCCTTTTCAAACAAAGCCTAATGAACCTATAAACCCCACCTGAAACGAGGCAGATGTGAAGTTCCATTCCGGCTTTCCGAAGAATGGGCGATAAATCTAGTTGCCGCGCACATGGGCTGATTCGTCTGCAATAAAAGGTTTTCGCGCGGTTTGCCTGCTTTGCGCTAGCCGAAGGCGTTCCCACTCTTAAGCTACCACACCTCTCCTGCAAAGGATCGCCCAGCAGCCGCAATCCAAAAGTCATCATAAATTGTTTCAATTCACCGGAATTTATGGAGATTTCCTATGCTCACAGACACGAGCCGGGGCTGCGCACAGAAGTCTGCCACTTCTGGCCGACCGGTGTAATGCGAAGGCTGTTTTCATGAAGATTTACTTCCAACTGCCAGGCTGCGGTTCGCCACGGGTTACGCGAGGCAAACGGAGCCAGCCGTTCCCTGTTGAGCGCGCGAAACGTTCTCCGCAGAGTGCAAAGATAAGAAGAGATGCCACTTGTATGTTTACTCCGGACCGGGCCGAGCTCGGGAAGGTTTTTGTCGGTCGAATAGGATCGAATAGCAGAGGTGCTTTGATTGCTTGGTCGAGTTTAGTGGGATGGCCTGTCCATCCTTCTTATACACCACGCACTGGGAGTGAGGGGAAATGAGAACCCATAAATCACTCCATTCGAACCATTTTTCATACCTGTACCGCCACACCGTCGTCGTCGTCATCATCATGGCCGTGCAGACGCGGGGAGATGTTCCAAGGACCGTTCTCGCCTGGATTCTCGCCTTACCGACGCCACAATCGTTTCAGAAATCTGTTTCTGAAAGCTAAATTAGCATGTTTTGCGTGCAAAATTTTAGAAATGCTACTTCTTTCGCTGCACGAACCTACCGCACGCCAGAGCGGGGAAGGCACGAAGCCAAGTCAATTAGACAGTTCGGCAGCTAGGTGTACAAGGGGAATCGGTGAAGGAAGAAATCACCGGCCAATTCTCACTGAACGCCCGATTGAATCTTCCAAATATCGCATTTCTTTGGTGATTTGGGAGATTGATGGCCACCGTAAAGAAAGGCAAAACATCCGTTCAGGCAAACATTGCCGTAATGTGGGGTGGGGGAAGAGGAGCTCGATTTCATTCGCGGATCGCGCAACGCTTAGTGGCGGTGGGTTTTTCTTCTGGAACAGGTTCCGCTGCCAGTAGGCTTTATCGCTGAAGTCAACCCAATATCGTGTCCGTGCCTTGACCTCAGGTGGCGCCGGAAGCGTAACGCAATATCGATGATTGATGATCGGAATCACGCCGGGCGGGTAGGCCGTGGGCGGCCAGGTGGTTTACTTTTCCGCGAAGATTTGCTCCGATGGTGCCATTGTTGTAAGCTAAATGAAGCCCGTGAAATGTTATAAATCAGTTTGATACGCTCTATTTGTCAGTGGCGAGGCGCGGATCGCATGCTGGTACAGTCTGCTAAAGACAGTTCCGTCCCGCATTCGCTTCCGGCGGGTGATAAAATATTAAATCATTTGTTTCGTTCACTGCGAAGACAGTGCCTGACACTACAGGGGGTTGGCCGACTGGTGGAAGAAATCCGGCGCTGTCGGTTTGATGTAATGATAATCTTTTATAATGAGTTTTATTATTTGTGATGAAAGAACATATTTAGCCTTCTGGGTAGTGTTGATAGATAAAATGTACACGTTTCCCACGCTAGAAATATTGAATAACAGTGTGTGTTGTAAGATCAACAGCGTAATAACTTCACTACACGAATGCTGGTTGGACTACACGAGCAGATTTCTACTGAAACATTCTTCCACGTAGACACAACAGACCGCGCTGACCGTATCGATTTACCAAAACATACTTTTATTGCATAAACTTGTGCTAGTACATAGCAGACGACGCTATTCAAACTTTATTAACTAGAAACAGACCATCCTGATTAGCTCCGTAAGAATCTTGTCATTGTTAAAAAGTTGCGCTGCTGCTCAGGAGGAAATTAGAAAACTTGCCAAGATTAGGGTAGCGAGTTCCACCAATTGTCTTCATTCATTCTTTTTGATGTTGTAGCACAAAAGCACAAAAAAAGAAACTTGCACTGGGATATAAACTTTTCAGATCCACGATGGCACGGGTCGGCTTCGGGTCAAGTACACAGCCGCCCGGCCGGTTGAAGATCAAGTTTCTTTTGATTTTAAAGCGACTCGCGTGAAGCGCCGAGCAAAAAGGTGAATGTAAAAATGAAAACCTTCGTATATTACCTCTAGGCGTTACGGGTACCGTGTTGACCCACGCCCTGGTGTGATTCCTAGCCTTTCGTAAATTTATACCATGCCATAGAAAGTCAACAAGTTGTCCAGAAACCTGAAACACCACAGGCGAAAATGAACCCCCCCCCCCCGTGAAGGGACACAACGATTCCGTGAAGCGAGTGGGCAGTGTCAAACATAATTTAAATTTCCCTGCCGCAACCAACACCAGAGCGGGCAATCTCGAAGCTGTTTGATATCAGACTGTCCGACCAGTAGCAGTTCAAAACCGACACAGCTTTCAATGCCGCATGCGGTACGCTGAAAATTCAACCACGGGTCAACCGTATCGGAACGAGATGTGTAATTCAAAAGTTAAATAAATGACGCACAGTAACGAAGCGTCGTATCCAACCGTTCGTGGCGGTCACCACACATTCGAGCTGGAAAGTTTTAATTTGATGCAAAACTTGCTCCAGTTGTAGGCAACGGCTGGGTGGCTAATATAAAAACCGAAAACTTTCTTCACGTCCCGATTTTATCGGTATCGGTGGTGGAACAGGGAGAACCAAAAAAAGCGTTCACACACACATAAATTGAAACACAACCAAAAAAAGCATACACACACACATAAATTGAAACAGGCTCTTCTAGTGAGGTACAACGGCCGAGAGACTTTTTCATAACAGCGACGATCGATCTCGAGTGATTGGAGTTCAATTTTCCGTTCGGACAGCGTCCATAAATTCGTCCACACTCGGCCGTACGGAGAAATTCATCCCAAACTCGGTACCGACAAGCTCTGGTAGAATGCATCTGACAGCTGCTTGCAGTGGTGGCTTTTTCACTTGGCCTCTAGCTGACTTCTGGTCCGTACGGCGGCATTCGACGTCCCCGAGGACTCAATTGACCGCTCGACTCCTTTGATGAAGTTAGTCCTACATTTAATTTTGCCCGGATCATCATGCACCATACCATAAATCCTTCGGTGTTATGTGTTTCGGGGGGAAAGTTTTCACGTCCATGAAGTCACCTGCCATCGTTTGGCATGCATGGAATGATGCCTCGGGAAACCGAAAGCTTCCACTCTACAGCTTTTCTCTCATTTCCACCTCGCTACCGAACGAACGCTGGCGAGCTGGTGAGTTGTTGTACACACCCTGACCAAGGCTACCTGGACGCCAGACGGCAAGCTGGCAGTTGAGTAATCTTGTTTGCTCATTACATTCTCGACACGAGACCACACAGTTCATCATTATTCTTGCCGGATCATGGAACCGGGCTTTTCCGGTGAACCAAAGTCGAAAGAGTTATTTGAACCCATGAGCATGGGGAAAGGAGGCATACGGAAGGGAACGAGTTGGTGGTACAATAAGACGGTGCCGGGTGTTACACCTTTTCGCCTCGTTTCCCAACGGTACCGAAGGCGTCGTCGGTGCGATTATCTGCATACAGGCGCAAACGGAAGAACAAATGTATGGCACAAGCATGCATAGAGCAAACTTTCGTTGCCATTTCAAATATACACCCAAACGTGTGTTAAGCTCGTGTCGAGGAATACAAACATGTAGTAACAGCGAGGGTGGCAGTACGGTGATGTTTATGTAGGGATAATTTTGACGGATCATGGCATCGGGAAAGTAAGATATTGCGATTCTTTCACAGGGCAAAGGAACGAATTACAACGGTACGCAGAAGCCAGTTCACAATTCAGAACACGTCGTTCCGGATTGGTTGCGCAAATCTTTTGATCCAAAAAAAAAACAAAACAAAACAAAATTGATCCCAGCACTAGTAATGAGTTGCTGAGCTAAAAGGGTCCATGTGTTAGATGTAAGGTGCCTTAATTTTGCGAAATAATCTATGTGTAGGTTGATTCGATGAGGATGGTACAGAACTGTTATGAAACTCCGGTGTATGTTTCCAAACATTTTCTTTTTTACTCCTACAATTGCTTTACTTAAATATAACTGATTGGAGTTCAGAGAAAAATTTCGATGGCGCATGTTTGCTGCCAATTATCATGTCGAAATCATTTCCACATCCCAGTATTCAATCAAATTCGAGGGGGGAAATGACATTGATGTTATGTTATCAGTTTATTTTGCACAAAAAAAAAAAAACGCGGCGTATGAAAAGAATCGCCCCGACTCGCAGCAGTATAAAGCAGTATGAGCAATCAGTGAAGAAAAATGGAAAAAGCATACCGCAACGGATGGACATGGGTTCAATTAGGTAAATGAAAAATCACTCATGAGAGTCGGCTCGTTTGCAAAGCGACGGGTTGATGGGATAAGTGTGCTCAGCAACAGGTGGGCGAAGGTGTATGGCATAACTCGGTACAAAATCTATTCGAAGGCTCGGATCGAGCAGCACACAGCACATTTGATGAGCTGCCGTTGGAACAGTCCGCAGAACCATTACGCTGATTTACCCCTAAGCGGAGAAAATCTACGAAATCAACGACAGCCTTCGTATTGACCTGCGCTAGGAATGGGTGGAGAGGGTTTGACCGTTTCTTGAGTTTCGTGCTGAGCGCCGCGCGATAGAAGATAGCGAAGCAGTAAGATTGATGTGGGTTCCCCAGATGGAAGGTTCATCCTGACTCGTTTCAAGATTATGCACGAGCCCATTAGACTGAAGTTGATTGAGGTTCAGGGTTGGTATGGTTGATTGCAACGGCGGAATACGCACGCATATGGCGTTCGTTTAACAGTACCACGAAGAACGAAAACATCAAACAATGCGAACGTTTCAATTCGGTGGCAGCTACCAGTGTTCTACATTAAAGGCATGTACAATTTGACTTTCCCTAGCGATGGCTATACGCCCGATTGATTCTGCCTGGATGGCAACCACACATGGCAACAGCGTAGGCACGACATTGCTGAAAATCTTTGAAAGGAAGCGCGATTAATGCTCTGGAGAGGCCGGCGAACACACACGTGTTTGCAGCCATGGTAGATAACAGGAAAAGGGCGGAAGGTTGACCTTTTAGACGCTCGGAAGTTTTAATCTCATTCGATGAACACAAATAAAACCACCTCACCAAAGCCAACTCGTGGAGCTGTTAGTGTATTGATAAATCTTATAGCACTTTTGGCAGCGTAAATTCATGGGATGGTAAAATCTTTGCACTTGCAAAAAGGAAGCCAACAACATTAATAAAACCGATAGCCACCGCATGTTTCATGGCAACGGTGGGCGTTTGGGAAAAAAAAATCTACATTCCTTTCGTGCTCCAGTGGTACGAAATAGAAGCAGAGGGTTGAATGTATTTTTAGCCTTTTCATATTCACCTCTTTCACATATAAAAGTCGAAACCGACTATGCATCGCAGCGCATCGGTTTGAGTGCGAATTTTTTTTTTTGTTCACCCAACTATCGCTCTGTCTTCCTCTCTCGGTTCTCTTCCGTCTTGAGAAATGTTTGGGGCCAACCTAACTATCGCCACCAGCTGGTGAACTGATTCAGGTGGTGCCACCACGGATGAAACCCCGCAGCACCGCCGGCGACAGAAGCGTGTGTGATATGAATGATATATTAATACGACTAGCCGTATGCTGATACCAGAGCACTCGAATGTATGCATCGCACCGATCTCTGGCCGACGTTGTGAATTCGAAGGTGCCATCTGGTGGCCACATTTCTCTCACATGTTATACGAGCGAAGGTGTGACTCTGTGGGACTGAAAATTGCACAACCCAATATTCGTTCGGCGTTCATATTCTGCATTCTAGCTCATCGCTTCTAACGGGCGATGCGAAGGTTTCATCTTTCCGGCGACATGTTCCTCTGGCTCGCGTACGGAATACGAAATATTGTCTTTTCGAAGGCATGCCCCCAGGATCGCTCTGCCGAGCACAGTTTTTCATTCCGACTATCTCGAACGCTGAATTTGAGTCACTCTGGCCGCTTTCAGTTGGCAGTGCCTGGATGCTGATGTTCATGCTTTTGTAGGTGTTCATGCCACGGGAAGGTGTTCCTGGTAGAGCGAATACATTTTTCATAACCATCCTCATCCGGTTGCACGCGCGTTCGTACCTCACAAGCATCTCCAGCCGCCAGGGTGTCGTAGTAGTGTCGACTGTGGCGGTCACTGGTTTTGGCATGCGAAAACAATTTGCGCCGTTTATAGGTCTGTTATATCATCTTCACGAGCGGCCTGCTATCTTCGTACTGCTGGGTTCGCTGCTGCCGTTCCGTCGGCTGTCCGTTAAAAAATGAGCTACGGTTAGCGTCACCAGCGCATAAGGGTGACGTGCCTAGCAGAATTGTTTTTGAACGTTTCACCTGTCAGGTGGCTTCAACAAATCAACCCAACTCACAGAACCACATCCGCTACGGGAGAAAGATCTGTGCTTTCTGGGTGTTTTAGGGGTGATATCTAACGCCACCGTCCGACACGCCGCGAATAAGAAGCAGATAGCATTTTTATGGGGTCATTAATATGAAAATTTTAAAATTTATGACTTTTCATTACTTTTATGGCCGGAAAGCAATTCCACGGAGGCCTCAAGAGCGGAAGCCGTACACGATGGTGTCGATGGGCACGGGCGCTGCAACCTGACAGTTACGATTTCGGCGGCTCATCTTACGCTAAGCCACAGCTGATTCTTTACCGTAAGCTTCAGTTGGTGGGTCGGTGCCATTTTGATGGCGGAAGATTACGATCCTCATTTTCATGCCCGGGTTAGCTTACTCTGACAGCCACTCTCCCTCACAAAAGCCGTGCGACGCAACGGTGGGAGGGGAATGGTTGTTGTCCCCCTGGAACACTTTATCTCGAACGTCGTTACGCGCGTTGGAGGGTATTTTTCTTTTCATGAAAACAGGGGGGAAAAAAACATTTTACCAAGACAAAACGACGCAGCCGCCTATCAGAATGGGAGCACGTCCTTAATCTCACCGAAGAAGGCGCGACACCATCAAAACCTCGCTACGGATCCGCCGGTCAGTTCCATAAATCATGCCCAACTTCCGGGATGGAGGTGGCAAGTTAATTAGCATGACAAAGGATTTATGCTTCTCAAAACGAATTGGATACGAACTAGGGGGCAGAACGAAAGGTACCGAAAAATATGAAATGAAATAAAAACTCAATCAACTCGTCGCAAAGAGGACACCCAAACGGCTCAACGTGTTCTTCGATCACGAGGATTAAGCGTTGCAAATTGAATCTGACCTTTTGATGGTAGCTAGCCAACGATGTGATCTTCCTTAATTGATTGTTTTAACTTATTTTATAATTTTCCTTTCGCTCCATTGTAATTACACTGGATGGGGATTAGAACACCTTTAAAAGGGCCTTGTGGTTCATGTATTAAGCGTATATTCAATGTACTGTATCACTTAAATCACACCTTATTCCTCATCATTCTTACGCCGAATATGAGTCCCTGAAATATACCTGACCTCCATGCAATCGTGATAGTACTGGAACGATTGTATCAGTTCCTAGCATTTTAATTACATTAAAATCGTGTTGTTGCAAACTGACCGGTTCATTGCTAAGAAAAACTATACCATAAGCGATTATTTAATAAGTAATTTGTTTCAGCGTGATGATAAACAATGATAAATCTCAGACCACGTGAGACATACATTTCATGGAGTAAATTACTAGTCACAGTATACACCGCTATCGCAAATAGCAAGCATGCTGAACATTAACATGAATGCTAACACCCGCTGTAGCTAGTTGTATTTCCCGATAGTGACGTTCGTAACATAATAATTCAATCAAGCTAGATTACTTTAGTCTTTCTAACGGGCGCGTTTGGGTCATTTGGATCGTGATGTTTGTCCATTGTTAACACTTTTACTCTGATTAGCGAACTCACGGTTGAGCCTCATTGAAGCGGGCCGGTTGCCGCGGTATGTGGCCACGGGTACGTTGGGAAAGCTGCGTGTTTTGGGTGGTGTTTTGTCGTGATTAATTTGCAGTCCGAAAACCATTGGCCGCACGAGTTTCGTTGGAAAATTATCCCATCACCAGGGCGACACTTCTGGTAATGAGCTCGGCTAACGAGGCTCGCAAGCTGAGACCAGCTGCGGGTGCTGGTGCTCCATTTCGAAGGACCTATGGCGAAAGATGTCAACTCTATTGGAGAAGCCCGCACCGATTCGACTTCATCAACGAAACACTCGCAATCAGTCGCAATCAACCGGCGGCCTATCCTTACGATCATGGCCAGAAGGATAGCCACATGGATCTACTAGCATGCAGGCGCTGTTTTCAATGCCATTTCGACTAATGCGCGCGGCTTTCCATTGAAAGCTCCCAACGGTACGCAGAAACCCCTCTGGAAGTGGCGGCGATTGGTAAATGAGATGTTTAGTTTCCAATCACGTACGGCGTTGGGTCCACTGGTTGTCCTTTTCGCTTGTTGTTTGCTCGCTATTGGTTCAACCCAGCGTGTGGATCTCAGCGAGTGTGGGGTGGAGATTGGGTGGTAAAAAGTGAAGAGGACAGTGAAGAATTGATTGGAAGAGTTCATTGGCATACAATTCATATTATGCTGCTGGGAGCTTGTGCAGTTCAATTAAATTATCTTTCTCATCAGGGCAAATATTGATCGGCCTTCATGGTGAGGCATATTTGTTATGACCCTTCCCTTCTTTCGTTCATACGCGCCATGTCAAAGGCACAACCAAAAGGCTAAAAACATTCACGAATAATTGCGTACGTCGGTGCAGTCGGCGATACACGCTGTTGCTACAGCGCGATTGAATCGACGAAGGATAAAATTAACTCCATTTTAATTGATTAATGTGATTTACGAAGTGTATGCGTAGTCGATGCCCCGAAGTTCAATCGTTTCACCATTACGTTGTTGATGGTAAAAAGAAGTACTGGGTAGGGCCCCCAGCTGCCGGTATTGCTCTATAAATTCATTTGATGGGCAACACTACATGAAATACCACAATTTTCAAACCACTTTCACTGAAAGTTTGCGGGCTGTAGGCGTTGAAAGATAAATACACATCTGTCGAAAGGATGTAAAAGGATACTCACTGCAGGACATCTCATCGGACCCGTCGGCACAGTCGCGATTCTGGTCACACATCCAGCCCAGCGGGATGCAGTTTCCGGTTCCACTGCGACACGTAAATTCCTCCGACGAACACACTTTGCTCTCTGCGGTTGCGGTTGCAGTAGAACGTCCGTTTGTCCGGTCAGTTGTTAAATGTTCAAGTCCAGTATGGGTGTGGGCGTCCGTGCCAAGTCAATCCAAGTCAAATTCGTCATTCAGGGTTCAGAGATGGGCACAGGTACAGAGTACAGGTTACCAGGTCGTTCAGATCGTTGAGGGAGCGAAGATTCGAGTGCGATGAAAAATGCGAAACACCCAATTAGTATTTTATTTCATGATACCTCATTAATGTAATAAAAAAAATAAAATGCATCGTGTGTGAAAATGAGCATCGTAAGGCAGAATAAAAAAGAGTTATTTGCATTGATAACATCATCCTTAGCCGGAAGAAGTAATCAATAGGGAATTATTTATTTTAAAAATGTGTGTGAATAGTAGATGTAAAGCGAAGGATAAGAGAGAAATTGGTAGAATGTGAAAATGAGTGCATGTGATTGAAACAGTACAAAGCATGCAGCAAAACAAGTACTACGGGTTAATAATACATTGTTAATCCAACTACAGGAGAAAACGTGAACTCATGGACAGAAAAACACTTACAAAAAAGCAAATATACGTGAAATTACAGTGCTACATACATATACATGGAAAGCTCTACAAACGAAAGATAACAAAATTTTACATTTTAATGTATGGTCTGGTCTGTATAAGCCATTTTTTCTTATTTTAGCTTAAACAGGCCATACTTCATAAATACAGTAATAAAATATAAATGTTTAGTTATGGTTAATTGATATGAATGCACGGACTGTATGGTTACTAATATGCTTTGAGTGATATGCATGCATGCCGAACATTATGTTGATGTTTATCATAAAATTCGAAACTATAAACAAACCTCTGCTGTACCGTTCACTTTAAATGCAACGGTATCCAGGTGAAAATTTTCATCACGTAGACCATGATAATGAACTGATTTGAATAATTGATGCAATGAAGATCTCATGTGCAGAGTAGTTACATCTGCTTTCGCTTCGAATGTTGTTTTATGCTAGAATATGAAGTGTAGTTAGCAGAGTTCAGTAAATATGTATTGTGTCCGGCTACTAGACAGGGTGTCTATGAGAGAGTTGGTGGTGTATCTGGTTCATTATTATTTAATTTGCAGGATCAGCCATGTTTTTCAAACGAATTATAAGAAGAAAAACAACTTTTTACTTCTTTCGTACACCATGTTTCCACACACACATTGTTAAATATGACTACATTTCAACAAGTATTTTATTAGAATCTCATTTTTAACCTTGTTTCCAACATTTTAGAATTTGTATAACTGCAATCACGTACTTTTTTTTCAGAGCAAGAGTTATTTAACTCAAAAAAAAATCAACTCAACGAATGCAGTCCATACCCATCGCTACCAGATTTCTTGAATCTGCTACGAAGAAAACCTCATCCGAAACAATCTGTTTCGTCATTAAACAGCAACAACAAACAGCACAAGAAAAAACAAGCTTCTCACCGCTCAACACTCGTTCTTGGTCAGTCGCCTTCGGCCCGACTGTTGGTTCAAACTTAAATTACAAACCATAAAAATGTCGAGCCATCAACAAATACCGTGCCGTAAAGTAGCCGCTGGGTAAAAGGACGCGTTTAGCGATGGTGTAGTTCGGAAGGGCGAAAAAGATTCGCGACCCATTATTGCTGACAGTCTGTTGCCCTGGTATAATGGTGAGCGCAGTGAGGGCACTGATGTGAACTGACTTGCTGGCCCTCACAAACAGCCGGCGCAGCCGGATGAATTAACCGAGGCGAACTTTTTAAAATGTTCGCTTTGTCATGGACGGTCGCGTCCTTTCAGTGACTATTAAGAACAAAAGCGAAAGAAAAAAAACGGACAGCAGGATACAACCCGGAAGGAATGCTATCATCATCTCGAATGCTGCAGCGCGAGCCGTGTGTCATCGGCTGGACAATCCTTGCAGGAGTGCGACCGGTTATATCACATTGATTGTGAGGGCGGTAAGGGTTAGTGGTACGCAAAACGTAGCCCATACTGCCGGAAAGGATCGTCTTTTAGATGACCCTGTTTTATAACTAGCCTCGGGCGCTTTTACACCGCCGAATGGTTTGAGGAACCCGGGCTCGGGGTGATGTTTGGTGTGTACGACCCCGTGTCGGGGTTTTCTGGTGTGCCATTATCGCACAACATCTCCTCCCTTGGAACGACCGCATCAACGGAGGGAGGACAACAAGTAAGATGGATACTGTTTCTAGCTGTTGGTAGTTTTTACGACTTTACAGTATGACTCTTTTTTCGTCCCTCGCCGCCTCGTTAAACAGCAAACACAAACAGCGTCCACCAAGACGGAACATGACTAAACTAGGCTGAACAATTGTTGCCCGTTAGCTTTTGGCGTACGAAATGTTTCATTCAGTGTGCATTGCTGCTGCCGTGTGGCTTGAATTGTGCCCTTTCGGTGCAACCTCAGCCTCTGATCGCGCTACTGTGCATCGACAAATCACTTCGCAACCATTACAGGCGAAGGAGGGATGGTTGGAAGTTACATTACATGGCAACATGTTGAAAGTAAATATAATAAGCCTAATAAGGAAGCATGCAGTCATTAAAACTTACTTTCCTTCCCCCTTTCCTTGGCCGGTGCATCAAACGCATAAACCTGTTTGCATTGTTAAGTTCAGAAGTTTTGCATGGTGTGTGTGGGTGTGTGTGTGTGTGTGAGAGAGAGAGAGAGAGTGCGAAATTGTTTGGCAATGTGCCTGCATGTATCACAGTATGTGAAAATGTTAAGTTCTATTCACAATTTCAATACACACGAACATTGGTGGCGGTAATAGGGATAAGGAAACAAAATCGCCATTATGCCCCAAAAAGTGTAAAACATCACCCTCGTCGTAAAACTTATTTCACACGGTAAAGATACCGATGAAGGGCTGGTAGTAAGCCGGGTTACGTGAATGTCCCACAGCGCATCCGGTGTTAATTCCGTTACGGAAATGGTAGAAAGGTGTGAACATTCCGGACGGATTATCTCAGTACGTCCGGAACCGCTCAAGACGAGGCTCCACGCAGGATGGGTTTAGGTAAACAGGGGTTCCAACTACGGGCACCCGCAGGAAGAGTAAAGCCTACAGTAAAGCCTCAATCCCCGAATCAACTGACCAATTTAATGTACATCGGTGGGGGAAGGTTGAAGAGCACGGGGTAACGATGATAGTTGTGCGGGGTAGGGAAAAGGTCAACCGGTAAATTGGCGATCCTTACCACCGTACCTCTTCGACACACAAAGTCACGGGTAAAAAGCCGTCGGACCGGTAGCAAAATTGTTCCCCGTTGAAGGAGAAGGTTGCGATTTTTTGGTAGCAGAATTTTAACCGATCAGCCTGTGGAGCTAACCGAGGCAGGAGTGCTACACATTGCGCGGGGAATGTACACACAGGGAGTTGTTATCGCTTCCAAATGGTTCCGGATACGCAGGTAGTCAAGCGTGTTTGTGTGTGTCAAATGAAGGAACGATGCGTACAGCGTAAGATTTATTTCCACGAAGATACGGTCTCTCCCCGGAGCTACTAAATCCTCCGTTCCTCTTGGCGTTGTCGAAAATTTGAGGACGGTCCGAGCGTGATTTAAGGTAAGCCAAGAGTTTATGTACTGTGTGCCAAATGTAGCCCCAAAGCTGCGTTGGCGCTTGGCGCATTTTGGGGCGGATATTGATCTCCATCAATTTGTCGGAAAACGTGTGCGTGCGTGCGTGCGTGCGTGTGGACGGAACGTAAGAAAAGAAGGTTTAGTTGAGGTGCAATGAAGTGTAGCAGGTCGTGATAGCCCACGGGGCATGTAGACTACAGACTCGTGATAAAAACGTATCTAGAATGGTCGATTTTTGCGCGTGTCTTGCTCGTACCTTACCTTGTCCGCTAGTCAAATCCTCCTCTCTGATTAACGAACCGATGCTTTCCGACTGAGCAAACCAACATCGAAACGATTTGTACATTTTTAATCTTTCGGTTTTTCGGGTTACCATGCATAACTTACCGCAATTTTGCTCATCCGAACCGTCGGGGCAGTCCGCCTCCCGATCGCAGACCCACGTCCTGGGGATACAGCGGTCCGCAGTCTTGCAGAGCATCTCGTTCGTGGGGCAGGTTTTGACAACTACATCGACGTTTGACGGATCCGAGGTAAAGTGAGAGGCGTTCCAAACCAAAAACCGCAAGCAAAACGCCGAACGTAAAACCATGCCATAAAGCGACGAGTTAACATATTAAAGTACGAGCATTAAATACAATATATACGAGGAGAGCAAACCACCAACCACAACCACAGGCAACAAAGTACGGGGGTAGGGAAAGAAGAAAAGAACTAATACTGGTGAGCTACGGATAGAAAACCATCTCATACAAAGCAGTGCAGCAGTGCAAGGATGGTGGAAGCGCGCTACAAAACGGCTAAGAAAGTGTTGGTGTGTATGGGTTGAAATTATAAGACGTAAAGATGGTCGACGTTCCGCTTTTGGGCAAAGACTGCAGAACACGACACCGCAGATGGATTTCTACTTACGGCATTTTTCGGCGTCCTCGTCTGAACCATCGGCGCAGTCCCGCTCGCCGTCACACTGCCAACGCTTCAGGATACACCTGCCATTCTTGCAGCGGAATTTGTCACTGGGACAAGCGCTCTCTGGGGAGAAACAGGCAATAGAGATGGGTGAGTATTAGGAAATGCTTTCCGCTACACGAAGGAATGCTGCCAGGAAACAGCACGATATGCCTTTTACCTCAATCGCACAGCCTCTCGTACCGGGGAGAGTCAGTGCGATGGAAAAGGTAATCGCAAAAGTAGGTCGTTGGATAAAACCGTTGTAAACAGTGAAACTGATTGTTTTTTTTTTTTCAAATGCAAAGAATGCTACGAAAGCTTTAATTTGTCTGATTTATACTGTGAGGAATTTTATTAAGGAAGATTTTACATTCAGGAACAAATCGATTAAATCATCGAGATGATGCCGTGAACGATTAAGACTTTCCACGCGGATGTTCTAAGAGAAGCACACGCATAATAGTAGATCTCGTTTCCCATTGACTTTCCATTCCCATTGATGCTTATTAATCGGCAGCGATTGGAAGAATAAAATTGTTACGTCACACACTCCCTCTCCCCCCCCAACCCCCCCCCCCTCTTTATGCCGTGTATTAATTCACAAAATTGCAAATTGATACCGACACAGCAGGAAATCCTTTGATAGTGAAAACCGCACCAGTGTGCTGGATTAAAGGGTTACACACTGCAGAGACCGCAAGCAGCAGAGTCTCGTGTACGCCGAACGCGCGCACGTACTCGTCTCGTCCTGCCGTCGCAATAATGGTGGCAAATTGTCACTTTCAGCTGACAAATTGGCGCGAGTTATTAACGGGCTTACATCAGAACGCGACAGCTACATGCCCATTTCACCCGAACTGGCAGTTGGTACGTAGCACAACGATCACGTTAAATGACGCATGAGGAGTGTCCGTTTGAAGTTGGGACGTGGTGTTAACGTGGTTCAAGTTTGTTTTTTTTTCATTTAAGATTCCCCGACGAAATGAATTTGCGTTTGCATGTTTCACTTTTCTAGAAATATTTTCATGGTTACTGTATTGAGGTAGGTCGAGAAAAGTTAAAAATCAACCAAACAGGGAGTTTATAGTAATGTATTATGTTTTAAAGCCAAATTTCAAATTTAAAGCATTCGGTCTTTGTTTTTTTCCCATAGTGTACTATGTTGGTCCCAGAAAAAGGGATTCAGACCATTGGCAACAAAAATACCGTGGTTCGCCACTGACACGAGAAGAAATGAAGCGCAATATTCGTTAACGAAAATGACACAAAATGTCGGATGAATCCATTTCGTCACCCAAACGTGGAATGCTCATGAAGGACGTTACTTGCCCCATAGTCATGCTTATATGCATGCGACTATGATACTATTCACCACTTGTCCATCCTCTGGAATGGTTTACCCGGAACAAAGACTTTGATGGCAACAACATCCGACAAACACCGTATTTAATTAAAAACTGTGTTGCTGCTCTGGCCGTAACTTACACGACGGCGCTCGTACGTCATGTTGAGCAAAGCTGCGGGCGATATTTCACAGGACTACACTTTTTTTGGGCACGCTAACCACCTCCAACACGGCGCGTGTTCCACCCGAGGATGATGGTGAATATTTTGATTAAAATTTATGGGAAAATGATGGTGAAGAGATATTTGATCGCAACCGTCGCGTATGATCCGTGCTTCCATGGGAGTACGTTTAGGTACGATATTTTCGACACAGTTTTTGACAATCCTGACATGTTGTACGGAGCTAGGAGATGCAGTTCATAAGTTTAATGAGGAAACGTTAGTCCACCGCTATGATAAAAAAGAGAAATGAAAAGGTTAAGCAATCCTGTTTTCTGCACCATCTGATCAGAACAAATAGTTAAAACGTATTGAAGAATTTCATACGACATAACGTTGTGAGGTATAACTGAAGCAGTAATTCTGAGTTATTGGTTGATACAGATGAATTTCCTCAAAGAAAACGCTAAAGTTGGCCAATCGGTGTTGTGGCTGTTTCATTTGCGGTCGCATCTTGTACTCGTAATAATCAACTATTCTTTCACCGTCTTCCTATATCTCGCTTCAGCCTATATACAAGCTACGATCAGCTACCATCGCTACAGTTATCGATTGGACAGCAAAATGATGCCAATTGCCGACTACAATCAGCCGGCACAGATAACAAAGAAAAACTATAGCTTCTGTTTGGGTTATGATTGATTGCATTTCCGCTGGCTTCCGACCGGTCAACAGATTGCTCTGAGTACAGTCGATTGTCAATGTTTTTTTTTGTTGGTTTATTTCTGTTTACAGAACGGTGGCATAAGATAGCGCACTGTCCGTACCTAAAGCCAACATAGACACGGTCACGAAATATTCGGATCTAATGAAGGAAGAGGAGAAAGGATGGCATGAAATTGGATTCTCAGGCAAGGTAGATTGCACAAATGCTGGCTATGATTTGGCTTCGCTTCGTTTTGATTTCTTTATCATGAACGGATAGCAGAGCGGCGTACGATGCCAATAATGAATGCATCTAGGTGCATTTCGTTTCGATAGAAGACGGATTGTTTGATATGCACGTCAGTTGATAAGCTAATAACAAACAAACATTCACATTTCGTTTTTCTAGCCCTGGCGTACAACAACGAAAAAGCGAAGATAACGTAGGTCACGCACACCACAGACAAAATGCTCATCATGCGCATTGTTTATCGTTCGCCGAAAGCAACGTCGAAATAATCTTCAAAGACACGAATACCGCGTGCATGGGTTGTAATAAAATGTTTGCATGACGGTTGCTAACGCTGCGTGGATTAAATCACATTAAAATTTCTTCATCGTTTCTGCAGTGCAATAACCTTTCATGGTGATAATGGTATTTGGCGCCACATAATCGCCACCTTTTATGTCTTCTGTTATCATTTCACTACATACTTCCAAACAGAACGCGAGAACAATGAATTTGGAAATTTCGCCATACATCACACAAAGTCAAGTTGAACAATATTATAAATGAATTTCCACTCCTTTCGGTCCCTTTCTATGTGACAGCTGCTTTGACTATTTCACCACTAGGCTAGTGCCGAAAATTAGTTCAGATTTAGAATGACTTATCGACCCCACTTTTAAGTCTACTAAGCTGTAACAGTGTGGCTTTACTCCAACAATGGTAATGTGCAAGAATTTGGATTATTGTACCTTTTTATGCAAAGTATGATAGCATTTTACACCTTCTTGTTAATTCAAATGATTGTAAGTAAATATACAAAATTACTATCTAGTTGCTTTCAAATCCATCGGTAATTCTATATTACCTTTTTTATATGAATTCAGCCAAGCGAAATCCATGTGCAGATAATCATAACAATCTTACTCTTGAAACACCACCCTTTTCCTTGGCTCCGTCATAACGTTTATTGTCACTTTCCACTTGACTGAAAGGAAGGATCTACCACCATGTATTTCCACTTTCACGTAGCGCTTTGTGAGCAGGCTTCAGAAAGGGAATGAATGTCTCACGTTCTGCTGGTTGCATTATTAAATACTTACTTTCAAGATGTCAGTGGGATTAAAACTTCATCGTAAATTTTTCACTTCTCTCTCACTCCTCTGCGCACATTCATGCAATCAGCTTTATTCGCTTCGGGGAACACTGTGTATAATTTTTGTCGTGTTTTTGCAAGGAATTTTCCAGTATGGCGGAAAGTATGGAGTAAATTAAGAGTATCCCTTGAGAGCGCATATCTTTCGAATGATGGAGGCGCCCTACGATTCCTGGTTGTGCGGGAGCGTGATAATGTGTATTTACATTCTGCGGCATTCAGGAACGACCATTTCCAATAAAAAAGAAAAAAATGCCAAATTGTTTGTGTTATTTCCAAATACTGATTGCCGATTGTATTTGCACACCCCAAAAGGACACAACATTGTACTTTGTAGCATGAAAATGTATAAAATAGAGGAAAAAAACGATGTTTAAATCAGCGGCACCGCAAACAACCTGACCTTCAAACTGCACAGGTTCGGCACAAGCACCAAGCCCTACTTCAGGCGATGGTATAATAAAACCGAAACGAAACACCTTCCGATGGTACTTGAACCATTGCGCACGCTGTAAATTTGCTAACCTGTTCACAGTCAATTATTTGACTGGCTTCGAGGTACGGAGCGGTTTCCCATGTGCGACAAATTTGTGCTAACAATTTCGTTTCGGTAGAAAACTGAATAACCCTGTTAGGGACGTTGATGTCAACTCATCGCCCTCGTGGGCTGCGCGTCCTTCGTTCTCAACTTTAGCTCTATTCTGTGGACTACATACGCACGGAGCAAGGATGGGGTGTGCCCTTCCCTTTTCTCGCCATCATCAAGTGAGAATGTTCTAATGTCCCTAACCTGGGAGGCAAAGCTGTGCGTCGGTGTGTTCGTATTTTTGCTATTGTTGATACTCTACAGAAACCCACAGTCTCCCGGGAACCAGCCACCCTCATGAGTACGTAGATAGAATGGCACAATAATAAAATCATTAGATTCCATTCTCATTCCCGTCACGTAGCATTCTACGACCAGAACCAGCACGACACTGAGGACGAAGTATTTTACAGCGCGAGCGCCTCCAATGATAGCGTTTTGAAGTCGCTCAGTAACCATACGCACCTCACCGGGCTTAAGGAGTTGTGTTGTACGTAAAATTCGAGCTATCAACTGAGAGAAAGCGCGCAAGAGAATGCACGGTAGCACAACGTAAGGCCCACGGCAACCGCAGTGCCGTCACTATTCCTGTGAGAGGAAAAATCTTTTATTGGTTTCATTTTGACGCTTTTTGAAATGCTAAAGCAAACTCCACTTGAGTCGCTGTTCTGGGACGGTGGGTAGTTCCCCGTAGGCGTCGAAGGCGAAAGTTTCCCACCGCTCCACCAACGTCATTGAAACGGAAGTTAACTGACAACCGTTTTCGACCCTTCCAGGGAATCAATTTTGTGCCACTTCACAGATTTGATTCTTTTCCTTTCTAATCCTGGCCAATCTTTAGCCCTGGGCAAAGGAAAAACTCCGACTCGAGTGTCGTTGAGAAGTTTTCATCGAGCAGCGGTAGCGCTGGTGGTTCTGAGTTGTAGCAATTTTCCACACCAGCAGCAATGGTCAATCAGCACGAGCGAACGGACTGTTGACCAACCCGTAGACCGGGCACGTTTTGTCACAATAGGAGCTACTTCAAGACTGCCGCCGGTGTTTGGGTACCATCGATAAACACACCACACTCCATATACTGCAATGTTTCCTTACGATGAGAAAATAGATTGTTTTGAGAAGAGCGAAAAACTTACACGAATGAAAGAAATGTTTAACACTTGATAATCCAATAAACTGTAAAGAAATCGTTTTCTCGTCATGTATAAGTTTTCATAAACGCACTTGAACCCTCTGGAACGTGTTTAATCTGTATTATATCTATCATCGACAAATGTTTTGATCTGAGACATTCCTTTCAAAAACACGTTTTCAATTAATTCAATAGTTTCTTAAAGAATTGTTTCAAATCCCCTTCCAACTATTTTCTTTTCATTTCTACGATATCTTTTCTGGGAGATTTCGAGTAATACTTCTTGAAGAAAACCGAAAAAGCATAAAAAAATTTAAAAATAATATTTGTGGTACAAATGCCACGGCAAAGTGGAAATTTAAAGAAGAAACATGAATAATTCTGAATACTTTATAAAGTTGGATTCATAGACGTAGAAAATAGCCTTTTTGCAACAAAGGCTAGAAAAATCAATATGATCATTCCTGATTCAGCTGATCATTATGAACATTTGCTAGTAAAACAAACGAATTTTACAACTCGTAAGCAAAAGTCAGTTGATAAAAATATTATTTATCTGTGACTTCCATTTGCATAATGCTTTTATTAGCATAAAGCTGTGAATAAATTTCACCAAAAATAAACATTTATCATTTCTTCAGAAGGCTTTTCCTCTTCTTGATATAGATAAAACATACAAAGGATTTTTCATCTTGTATGCTCCCAGAAATGACATTTTAGTAAAATCTTTTCCCGCAGTCTTTTTACCCACCCGCTGAGGGTAACACAACACATGTGCGAGTAATACAAGAAATGATGTTAATGAACGTTTCCCTTCGACGAACGGCCAGGTGCAGAGCGTTCAAGCAATAATTGCATTACCGATGCAACCGAGAAGCAATCACCCAAGCATGCCTATACAACGGAAATGTTTGCCATCACTCAGCTTGCACCGGAAGTCCCGGATTTTATAGGCGTTGCCCGGGAGAACTAGTAGAGCATAATGATTGACCAATGTGTCGCACTTCCGGAGCCACTGTTTGGGCACTGTTTTGCCACGGAGCAGCTGAACTCACTTTGTGTGCACAAACAGCGCTGTCGGGGGCGGATGTGTGAAATGTTCCAAACGAACGAGGCAAAAAACACACTACAACGTTGCATCACAAAAGCAACATTCCTTTTGGTGGCGAGTGCGAGGCGAGGATAGAGGCGAAGCGTAACAACATTGCTCCCGTTTCGTGTTGAGAAAGATCGAATGTCCGATGTTGCGAACAGCGAGATACTCACCCACGTAGCAAGTCATATCGATCGTTTTCATTTGCATTCGCAAAAGCACATCCGGTGCGCGGCAACTGACCCGCATGGTGCAGCTGCGTTCGGGACCGGAAAGGTGATTTTATGATTATTTGTTTATCGTTAATTGCGTTCGGCCAAACAAACGGTCGGCCAAAGCAAAGGTGCGTGTTGCAGCCTTTTCTTGTGCGCGCTGTGACCTGTGTTGGCCGGAAAACACAAGCCCAAAGCGGTAGTGGGGCCACACAAGCTCATCAAATGGGCAATTTTGAAAAGTGAATTATTTCAGCGCACCTAAATTGTCTCCTCCACTTTTATTCCTAGTACAATTTTGAGTCCAACGACAAAACTTGATCGAGGTTCGCAATGAAATGGTGATTGGTACAAGCATCGTATTTCGAATGCGCTCGTGCGGATGACAGATACGATGTCCCGTCCGCAAGAAGATGCTTCATGTGGAAGGAAATAGAGGGGCAAGAAGGTCAGAAACGTAAACCCGGTGCGGTTTGGTCCATGGCTTACGGCTGTTTACGAAACATTTCACTCGAAGCATGATTCGCAATATGAGCACAGCTAAGCTAGGGTTGTGTTGGGGAGAGTCGTTTGTGAATGATTTATATTTCGCATAAATATAAATTAATTCATTTCCATTCTCATTCATACGGCTGGCTATCGTTTCAACGCGATGCATCTAGTGTGGCAGCTAGAGCCGTCAAGGGCGAAACTGTCAAGGACAAATTGGAATTTGACCTAATACGGTGACGGTAATTGTTGGGAAACGTTGTATCGAATTTCGGAACCATTATATCGAAATAAGTTTGCATTCCAATTTGTCATACTTTGGTTTGCTATAGCCATCATTACTCAGTGAAGCTGTGATGGTGCTGTTTAAATGTTAGTCCCAGCTGAATGAACCGTGTTTCGCTACTTACACAAACAAACAATATTCAGCAGTCATATAATTTCTAGCACCAGGACCAGTTGTGCTGAATTGTCAATTATTATACATTTACATAGATATACATATTCTTCGTGTTCTCATCTTGGACCACAACCGGCAGGAGGGGCGATCTGTTGAGGAAGAGGTACCGCGCACTCACGCAATGCGCTAACCGCACATCTTGACGTGTTCTTCCCGCGGACGAGGTGACGCGTTCGGACAGTGTTTTAATTAAAACTCATTTGCATACCGATCTTAGGATGCTACAAGTTTGTCCCAACGGTTTGCCGGTGCCGACGCTGAATCGCCGCTCAGGCAACTGGTGGTTAAAATCTCCATCATCGAGCGCCGGATGCAGATCGGTTGCCAAAGAAAGCCATTCAACGTGCCAACCGACCGGCGAGGACGAGGAAAGAAAAATTACGGGGATAACGAAACTAGTTGGCCTTGTAAGTTTCTACCACTACCGTTTTTTTTTGTATTATTTTTTGCTTCAACCAGGGAATGGCCAAAACGAAGGAAGAAAATCGCTGCATAATGGCGCAACATACTCTGCACACGGTTGAACGAGCAATTAGCCGGTGGTAAATGATAGTCCATTATCGTTTCGTTCCCTCCGTCAATTGATGCAAGCGACAACCGAACCGGTATGATGCGGTTTGATAGTCGATCGATGCCGATCCACTAATATGCGATGCTGACAATGCGATGAACTGTGGAGCAGAAGCCATGAAGAATCAGGAAAAGGGTACCATGAACCGGTACCCAAGGGAGCGAAACGAGCCTACATACAAAAGGGAGGCTTTAGATCAACCGCAAAATTAGTCTTCTGCAAACCCCCTCCGGTGCGGATATCTGCGGAGAGACAGGAACAAAAAAAAATACCCGCACAAGCTTGTTGGTAACATACGGGATGGTGAGGTGGTGCTCAGCGGTAGGGTCAATTTCTTTCCGCTTATCTGATGTTGCACGGGCAAGGGTGAAAAGTCATTGATGCCTGTTAATGGGTCCAATTTCGGACACTCTACACGGTGCGTTTGGTCAGGCTTCGAACATGTTTATGTCGATTGCAATGACTGTCGCTGTCGCAAAAGCTGATAATGATAATGAGGATACACAAACACATCCCCACTCAGTGGACTTGCGCAACGAACACGTTTCTTTTTTTTTTAACCGCTTCATCTATCGCTACAAGCTCGCTTCACAAGCGCGCACAGTACGATTTCTTCGTTAGAGCCGGTGAAGAGAATGGGGAAAATATTCTACCTTAATGGTAGGCAAGATGTGAGCCGTGCTGGGACAGCACCAAACGCAAGGTGTCTAACACCTGTCCCTTCTGCTGCCTTGATGGTTGTTGATGGTTAGATCAATTTCACCTTCACGCCGAAAACGACCGAATGAAGTTTCATTTTTCCACTCATCCGATCGTTGGCGTCTGGAGCGAGTCAGAACGCGAGCAGGATGAAGACACCATGTAAGGGTGTCACTTATGAATTAATTTACTACATAGCTGCCGTAAGCAGCACCAACGCGGACACGAACAGCCTGGAGTGGATCTTATCTTAAAGCTCCAGATTTCAGCAACATATAATGGGACGCGCGGATGGTAGGTGTGGGTGGCGGCGAAATGAAACACGGCTATATGTAAACAGATAGGCGGCAAAGCTAACGCCGTAACATATGCCACATTTCGTAACGAAGAAGCACATCACATAGCACATGGATATGACGAACACGGGTAAATGAGTGAGTGAGTAAGCTTAAAAGGAGCGACACGCGTGAACCACCAGGCAGCTCCATCATCCCGAAACGGGAGGCTTTTTGACAAACACCAAAGCGCGCGTTTGACGGTTGCGATGAGATGTGTACGCTGGTGATTAGAAAATGTTTCAAGCCTCACCGGCAAGCGATTCGATGTAATCGACAAAACACAATCTGCGTGCGGTAATGCATATTTAAACACCCATTGTTTGCGTTGCTGGTACGGGCTGCGGCAGAAATGAGTTGCGTCAAATTGGACGATTAAAAATATCAAAGATGATTGCGCCACATCTTACCGCGCTGGAGCGAGACTGATTTGCTATACAAGCAGCAAGCAGCATGGCATGCCTTTGTTGTGGTTGTTTTCAGGCTCTTGTTTGTTGTACTGGACCGAATGAAACGATCAGCGTAATGTAGAGTACAGCTCAACCCCAATGGATTAATTTAAAACGAAATCCGGAGTGCTTCTTAAGAATCACAAACGAAACCAACAGTCAACATAATCAGTCCGCTTTGCTGGATGAGCGCGCTCACAGGAAACCCCTCTGCGTTAGCCCGAATTTTTCATCGGTGCTCATTGTGCGCAAACATGGGCAAAATTATTCTACAAAATTGGGGATTACCTAGCCCATGTGAGGGAGTTTTTATTTTCAGTTGTTACACCATTTTGCTTTAACAATCCCGTAGATAAAATTTGTAAACCAAAGTAAACACCACGCGTCCCAAGCGCAAGAACGGCGGCTAGCCGTTCAAAGTAAATAAATACACTTAATAGAAAACTTCACCGTAAGCTCCAAACCAACGCGGCGGGACAAGAACCGACCCGAAAAAGATTCAGTGTGTCGCGTGGCGTTGCTACATCAAAGAGATTTGTGCAAGATTATTTGGTATTTTCTTTCTCATACAGTAGTGGAGCTTGGCAGCGTTTAAAGTATTTGAATAGTATGGCGTGCCTGGGAAGGCTTCAAAGGGATTGTTGTTTTTCGTTGTTAATATGTTGCTCCATGGCTTTTGTTCTGTTTCTTTTTATGTGGGATTACGTCCATATAATGTCAAGGATGATTATCAACAATAGAAAGTTAAAGATATACACTTTACTACGAATAAGATTTGTGCAAATGTATTGTTAGACCACTAAAATAACGTTTCTGTTATAGCAATTATCTTTTATTTTAACGAATATGTATGAACCAGTTAAAAATGTTACCATACGAAAATTGCTTTTAAAAATTTCTAAACGGATAAAATATTCTTACTAACACCATCGGTAACATCATTTTCAATTTAAATTCAACTAGATAAGCCCGCCTGGTAAACTGGTTAACTTTTTGTTCGATACAATACCTAACGATAGTTGCTACTTCGTACTTTACCAAAGTTCTGTCTCCAGAAACCGATTGATTTGCTCACCTGCAATGAAAGAGAAATACAAACGTTTGGTTAGAAACTTTGTCCACTGTCGGTGCTTTGCGGTCGTCTGGCAAACGGAAGCTAAACGCTCGGCAAAGGTAATTGTTTTGTCACTTCACGAAATCAATGCGCTGGTTAAACGAACCCCGTGTCTATGGCAGAGCATTTTGCGAATCGCACAAAGTTCCTGCGGATAACCGACACTCGTACTGATGCGTTGCGGACATTCAGAAACAAGCAACTTTCGGCGTACCGATACCGCAACATGCATGCAACAACGTGATCGATTGATCATTCGGAACCAAATTCGACGCCCTCACACACAGCGCTATTTGCTGGCACATATGCTACCAAAAGCCGCCTCTGTTAGTTTTGCGGAAAACGTTCCAAATGAAAGGTGTACCGAAATACCAAGTGATGGTAAACGGATTGGTCGGCGAACGGCCCGGGTTCTTGTTTTTTCGCCCTTTTTTGGCCCGAGTTCGGATCAAATATTTATCAAATTCACCGCCTTCGCTCCGGCTTCTGATAGGCAGAGCAGAACGTTCGTCTAGATTCTTAGTGAGGCTCGAGTGAAAATTCTCCTACGAAAGAATGAGAAGAATGTCGTACAAGGTCGGTTAGGTGGGGAAATATGTAGAAGCGATGCGTGTGCAAACGGAGCCAGCGCGGTGGTTTGCAAACAATCACTCTCCTTTTAACTAGCGTGCTGTCGGTGTGCCATCTCGCGCACACAACTCAAACCCTCGGAAATCCGCGTTTTGCCGCGAAAGGAGAACATTGAAAAGGCGTACGACGAGGCGATGCTGTTTGGTGAAATGCATTCCTTCCATTGCAAACGCTGTCGTATTCAGCGACGAACGATGCCGATGTCTCGGTGTGATAAATCCGGGTAGAAGCGTTGGATCGCTTAAGTGATCAAAACCATCCATACCTACAATGCAAAGTGTGCCTCGTCATCCTATCCTCTCGACTAGACTGTATACTGCAAGTTTCCTCTGTAGTCCTGTCGCCAATAACTCTTCCCAGAGCATCGTTGAAATGTATCCAATTCCATCGTCGAGTTTTCGTGACACTCACTCACCGACGGGAAATGGATGAGCCCGTTTCCGAAGAGAGCATTTTTCCAACCACGCCGGAAGGTGACTGGCGGATCGTCACCATGAGTTTACTTAGTGCTTTGCATTGGATTTTTGCCAGAAACTGTCGGTTGTAAAAGTTGAGAAATGATTTTCCGTAACAGACCTCAAAAGTTGCAACCCTTGGTGATGAACGCAATAACTTTAGTGTAGCGCATTTATTGTTATCAAATAAAATGCTAAACGTAACATGGTGATATTACTATTATTGTATTAAAATAGTTTCTCTGATATAATTTATATCTGATATTATTTACTATTTATATGCTAATGACGCGTCATTTTTCGATAACTGATAAAAAAATCAACCATATGATGATGATGATGAAAAATAAAATACTACTTTCAATTTCAGTTCAGCAGGCACGAAACGACCGCTAAAGATGGGTACAATTTGAATCAAACACGCAGGGATTTTGTGTGAAATGTAGCTCAAATCATGAATTTAGGAAGGAGTGTCAATAAACCAAACTCTATCTGCCACCGAAACCCAACCCAATCGGGAAAAAAAACTTTCAACACATAACTACCGAAGCGACACGGTCATGGGGGAGATTTTGACTTGAGGCGAACAAATACTCCAAACTAGCGTAAACTTGGAACGCAAGTTAACCAATCACTGCCAACTGCCAAACGGCTCAGTGTAACGACGTTCGATTACCGTTTCGAAACAGCTGTAGCAGACACTTTCAGGGTGAAGATTTTCACCAATACAGTACTATTTCTTGCGATTTCAATTAGACGCACGCTCACGGAAAGGAAGACGTTCCCATCGACGAGATGGATGGCACGCATTGCTGGGGAAACGGAATACGAAATGGCAATGCACCCTTGGGCCATTTTCAAGAAATCGAATCGATGCGATCGATCCATTCCGAACATTCTTGATACGGTTCAGTGGCAGTTTGGTGGATTGTTATTATCTCTGAAACCTTCGGAACCGACTCATCCAAAGGCAAGTTTTTAAAAGCGATCGATAGAAAACGGAGAGCCTTAGTGCGAACAGGAAAAAAAAATTAAAACTAATCTTTTTCTTGTAAACCGGTACGAAACAACCATCCATAGAGTGTATGTACACACTATTTAGTTAGGCAATTTTAAAGAAAATGTAAATCTAATGATCTGGGCCACTTTTCATTCGGTCTGATTATTCAACGCTTCCGAAATCAGCCCTTAATCTTGTTATAAAATCTTACGGCAGTGGTGATATTGGACACCTCTTCAACTCAGCACACCTGGCATGCGAATGATTTTGTGCTTTTGGAATGAAAGTGAGACGCATCACACGAACCGTTGGATATCGATGACTCTCGTTCGATGTAATCTACGATTCATTATCTGATAACTGTCATTAGGATTACGAGCAAAATCCAAATTTGAACCACGTGACTTACCACTAGCGTACCTAGCCCGGTAAGTAGGATTAGAACCATCGTCCGAACCAGTCGTAGTCCGTGATAGGTTTTTATGTCCGCTCGGTTCAAAGTGCTGTGCAAATATTCCTATCGTTGTGGGCACTGTCAATTCGGCCATCATAACTACGTCTATATCGATGCTCGAATAACATCACGATAGTCCGCAGCAGGACGGAGATTTTCCGTAATCCACTAATAATAGTTGCTCCTCTCCCGGTGGTACTCTTTCTCACGAAGAGAAACTTTCTCTAGCTTGATGCACTTCCGATTCCCGTTGTCGGTCGACGAGGAGAGATAACATGATTTTCATTGCGTCGCTTGAGCGCCACACAGATGCCAGATAGGTAGCTTAACCGGTATTCGCAACACAGGTGCGCCATTGGCGTTTAGCTGGCATGGAAGGAGAAGTGTGCCCGAGTGTCTCGGATGCGAACCGTTGGTTACTCTTTTCATGCAGAAAATTAACAATTTCTACATGGTAGATTCTAGAGCCCAGGAAAGTGAGGTACAGTCGAGGTCAGTTCCTAGACAAGAACCACGATGGTTTGGAGAGGCTTCCGGAGCTAACCTCGAAATTGTCGCCACTTTCCAAGCCCTTTTAGTTTTGTCGTACCACGACGAAAACCGGATCAGAGGCAAACATCGTACTTGCTACCGTAGGGAATACGGAGGCGGCAAGTAGTTGAAGACCTACTACTTGCTCAGCACCTTTAGTATCACTTCTGACAGCGCAGATGCTTGTTATTATAAGCACCGTTCATGCACGACGATGAGTCGTTCGTTGGTTTGTGATGGTGACTGATTGACTACCGCTACGCTCGGTATCGTAACTGGAAGACGTTACTTCGGGTATCGAAGAAACGTGAAAAGTCGCCGCTTTTTTTCGCATCGTTGGTACGAAAAGATCATTTGAATGTACAGCGTGATACATTTTCGATTCATTAGTGCAGAGTATATTCGTTTCACCACATTTTTAATGAGCCTAGTGAAGAAGGTATCATTTATCAAACAATTTGCGAGCAAAAGAGTATTCCCGTTTTCGCTTAAGTACGTCTTAATGCGTATTTAATTGATAAATAAAGATGTTGTGACGCATATCAACCCATTTAGCATCCATGAAAATTAAATTAATACAACGGAATGTACACGAGCTAGAAGCAAAATCACTCTTGTGCATTTTTTTTTATTCTCCTTCAGGGGTAGCCTTTTCTTATTATTGATCTTTTGATCGTTAAACAAACGTGATGCATCTGTAATTTTCTGCACCGCATAAAAGATTGTTGTTTATTCTTTTTTCTTTTTCTTCTCTCCGACGTGCCACTCGTTTTGCAGTGCACCGAAAAAAAACCCAATCCTCTCTCGCAATCGTGTAAAGTGATTCGTCCCTTAGGACCGCAGTTTTATTGACCATTTTTACTGCCACTGAAATTGTGTGCTTATGGTGTAAAAATAACGCTGACACTTTATCAATTGGATCGCAGCGAAACGCCGGTACTGCGGCGGTTAATGAGCTCTGACAGACGGTAAACGTGTCACGGTACCATCAACTTCAACTGCTGCTTGTGCCCCTTTTTTCCGTTTGATTCTCGAGAACTTCCAAAATAAATAAATAAACACTAACCAAACACTCACACTCGATAAAACGGGACGTAAATATTAAGCTTTGTCCTGTACGCTTCGAAGCGGCGGCATTCGTTCCGGAATAATAAAAAAAGGATACTAAAAACGAAAGTAAAAATTCTGTGGAAGCTTTTAAATTTAGGCAACCGCTGACGGGAAGACGACCCAGTTTGATTTGCCGTTCTCGTCGAATGGCGTTACCTTCTGGAAAGGGAACCATAAACCGATACTGTTTGCTGTGAAACGTAATTCACCAAACACGGTGCTGCTTATCGTTTAAAACATTTCCAAAAATAACGGCAAGTACAGTGGCGGTTCCCTCGTGGAGTAAATTAGCGAGCCCGCATTATGCTCCCGTATCTTCAGAGCCTCGATACCATAATTACGTACATTGTATCACGTTGGTCACATTGGCCTAGGTAGCCTTACGTCAACCTACGGTAACGTACTACTTGCTACTGTCCTGCATAATGACACTGCCCGTTCTCCCGTTTGACGCAGTGATCGCGGAAAGGTTATTAAAAAATCGCCATCAGCGAACAAGCGCAACCCAGCCTGCGTTAATCTATGTAATCAATGGGGAAGCGAGACTAGTCCTGTTCGACGGGTCCAGCAATTGCGCAAAACCGGCAGGCGTTGCGCCGCGTGCACACGGTATCGATCATAGGCGTCGCTTGCGCTGTCACCAGTGCCTTCTCATTTCTCCGTCTCTCTTTCGACCTTCCTGCGAAGCAACATGCAAGCACAATGAATTGCATCGCAGTCAAGCAATACCGGTAACAATGGGAGTACAGCGCCCGGTGACCTTCGCGTGGAACCAACCGACTTACATGACATTCATCATGTAGACGATGCACCGTGGCGCGAGCTTTCGGAATGTTCCATTTCGGGAGTGCTCTGGATGAAATGCACTTCGCGTGCCACAGATGGCGAGGACGGCTTTTGGGTCTGTGCGAACGCTTCGCGGAACCGGTCCGTGCAGGGGAAACTGGGTGGTCTTGGGCAAGGAGCCTTACTGAGGTCAGCACTAAGTTGATGAACTCTTCCGATGTTTATACTTGATCACAGCATCACGGAAGCCAAACCAGTAGCCCAGAAGCTAGAACAGGTCAAGACGAACGCCTTCGTAGAACTTGACTCGACCACGAATCTCCTGCCATCTTGCGGTGTATGCCTGTGTGTGTGTGTGTCTGCACAGTACACTTGCAAGAAACAACATAATCGAACCAGTTTCAAACAATCGTGGCAGTTCTGCAGCACGAATCCAGCCCCAATTCTCTTGCTGTCGACTTTTGGTTAGTTTGAAATGTCGCATACCACAGTCGACGGTAAAGTTTTAGTTGCTTCCATTTGCTGCTGTTTCCACCGGCGCAAAGATAGTGTGCAGCGATAAAATCAACACGCCACCTCCGCGCACTACAGATGGCCGGAACCTGGAACCGGCGGCTCCGTAACCGTGAGCAAACCACCCATTTTATGGGCCCTTGCTACCGTGGCGTGTTCGTGTACGTCGGTTTTACCATTTCACTGGCCAAATACACGACTCACACATTCGCCGACGGCTAAAAATGGGTAGATAACCGCAGAAAAGCTGTACACGAAACTGAAAACCCGAATCTGCGCGTTTGTTCCCACGGGGATCACTAACTTTCGGCGGGAAAGTCCGAGCGAGGCCGTGCGAGTTTGCGTGTGTTCGGTTAGAGCCCCGTGCGTCGTGGATGCTGCCTTCGTGGATGACGGTATAAACGACGTTCGGTATTAACTGCCACCACTATCGCACATTGCCACCGACCATAAAGCCCGTACCATAATACCCGCAGTCATCTAATAATTTATAGCAACTCATCTCACTTCCCGGCGGACGGCGAACGAACCCCACGATGTGCTTCACGCGCTTAGCATGATTACTTTAGGCGGTGTTGTTAGTGCAGCTTCCCGGTGTCGCCAGTCTAGAATGCTGCTGCTGATGCTGCTGCCGGTGGTGGTGGTTGTTCTTACATCCGTACGGAAGCGCAGGGCCAAAAATCTTCTGATCCGGCGAGGTATTGTGTTCCGGCCACAATGGAAACGCCATCGTCAGCGTACGTAGCCTTGCTTCTGACCAGTCACTGGGCAGCCGACCCGGGACACAGAGGTACCCCGACGCCGATCGCCGTCGTTCATTTGCGACAATTTCTGGGTTATCAAGGACACGGACCGAAAATAGAACCCAAAACCGGCAACAATAGGTCCCCTGTTCGCACGACGATGACGGTGATGATGAGCGAAAATTGGACCGTACCGTGGAGCGAGCCACGTCGGCCTACTTAGGGCACCGTCGTCGTCCAGATCCGTTTCATGCCAGACCGTTTAGTGTAATGCTTGGCGATGCTGATGAACTATGTACGACACCATACCGAGCTCAATTCAAAGCTTTTACTAGGAATGAGGGTAATACGGTAGACGCTTACTTCCCTCCTTGCTTTGCCTGGTTCTAGCGTGTTTAGAGTTCCATGTTTATTTGTAGAGACCAAGTTTAGAACATTGTTCTTTTGGTACCTCGAAATGCCGGTTCAGTTTCCCCATCCAAACAGTGCGCCGGTGTTTGTTTTTCGAATCATTCCTGCCCACTCGCTCTCACACACTCACATTTCACTATTGCCTTGTTGGCCGAACAACGGAGGTAACACCACCGAAAGAATTACAAGCCGCATCATTGCTAAATTCTAGCATGCATTTCACTTACGCTGCCGTTCAAACACTGGCCACCGCTGCAAAACTGACCAATTCGCAGCAGTTTTTTTTTGTTTTGTTATTTTAAAATGCCCAACTTGCTGCAAACAGAGCACAAAGTTGGAGAAGCTCCAATTCGCCAGTATCTTTGCTAGTCTGTGTTCGTGGCGTGTGCTTCAAAGGCTCATGCATTCCTTCGCATTCTGGTACGAGCGTACTGGTATGGTCGTTGGTTTTCCGTTGCCAATTGTGTTTGCGCGTCTTGTTTAACCTCTGGACCACCAACCGCCACCACCACCACCCACTGTATTGTTGAGCAATGTTTATTGAGTGCGGAACTTTCACTGACTTTGATTTATTTCCGGACGCATCTCCCCGCAAACGCAGCTGTTGCTGTCCGGTCGGCGGTTAGTCTGTTGGTCAATTTCTTCTGCACATAGCATTTTTTCTCCGCGCTGCTCTCGGTACGAGCAAGCCCACGATACGAGATCGTGGAGGTGGTTTGCACCTTTGCACCAGCAAAAAAATACACTCATACATCTCTCACGTGCCGGAGTTTTTGATAAACGGTGGCTCGTGCTAGCTGAGTTTGCCCCATCCTTTGTTTCTTTGAGCTCTGATGAAAGCTTTCCAAGAAATATGATATTCTCAGGCACAATTTCGGCGGTCTCGCAGAAACATGGCTCGACAAGCACGTGCCTGATGTGCGTTCGGTACACCACGGCTGCCATCAGCGGAAATCTAATTTGGCATTTGCTTTTCGCACCAAACGTGTTTGTTGTCTTCACCGGTACGGTTTGTCCATCCGATATTTTTCTCACATCATACGAACGAACTGAACCGTTCACAACACTGCTGTCAATGTTAGTTCTTTTTTTTCGTTAAAGTTTTTTTGCCCAATCACGTATGATGTTTGCTCTGCTTAACTTTTGTTTGTGTCGTGTATTTGAGAAAAGTGATGGATTATTCTTGGAACGGTTCCCTCTACGCTTATTTCACTCTCAAAAGATTTTGTAATTATGACAATTAATTAAAAGAGATCTCAAAAATCAGTCGATTTACTACTGCTATATTTTCACTGCATTTCCAGCTCTTACCAATCAGTTGATGAGAAATGAAAACTAAGTAATCCAAAAACATAAGCGCAAACATATGCTCCTTCCATGCGGATGTTTATAGTTGAAACATTATCTTACATTTTCAACCAACCGTGCATGCCAAATGTTTTATGAACCATTTTGCGGCCCAGCTCTTATCTGCTTCGTTTATCTATCGCTACTTACTTTTCCATCCTCCTAGACAGGATGAGGGAATCCATCCCACAAACAAGGTATGTTTGTTTTACGGCCCGATTTTACCGACACTTCTAAGAAAAGATATCCATCCGTTGTTCTGTTTTGTTTCTTTTTTTGCCTTGCTTTTGCTTAATATCACTCACTAAGCTCGTCCACCGTTGCCAAACTGGAGCTAATGGAGCGGATGGAAGATGGAGCATCGAAAAACCAAAAATGGCACGGACACTCAGGCAGGAAAATCGTGAAATATGCTTTCCCGCATAATGGGAATCCAAAAAATGATAATGCAATTTATGAACATGATTGCATGATCGCATACTAGCGCGCTCGGTTAAGGTCAATAGCCAGACCGAGGCTTTGGATTGTCTCTGTCAAAAACAGGCGGGCAGCAAAAATACTAATTTCATCAATTCCATACAAAATGCCAACAATTTTTATTCAGGAATTGCCAACACTTATGGCAACACTTGTGGGAGACGCTGGGCGGGAGAAATTAGATGGACAGTGCATTATTCATGCTTAGCACCATAATATCGATTAATTTTCATCCGTCGCTCACTATGTAACACAGATTGCGGAACGTGTCATAATGAATCTAAAAACACGTCAAACGAATTGGTAACGTGTACTAGTATACGATTCCGTTCATTGTGTACACAGCTTGTTAACCAGTCTGATAGTGTTTGCCACTCTAAAAGCATCCAGCAGACTTTTGGATTTTTCCTCTTGCTAGGATTATTGTTAATGGCACCGGTACCAAGAAGATTCCCGCTCGACGGGTAATGGTAATGCGTGTGAAAGATTGTGACAAACCATATTCAAAAACAGCAGTCCCAACCCACAAACAAAAACATTTCGCCTCTTGTCGTTTATTCGGCACTCGTTTGGTGCGCCACATTTATTCTACCACAGACCGCACTTACTCTGCCGACGTAATGAAATATTAGGATTGAAGATATGGTTTCTGTACTGAATATGCTTCACATCCGTTGTACGACCGTTCAGCAAAATGTTCGTATAAACACAGTTACTGCAAAGGAAGAAACGTCCGATGGTATTAAATTGTTGATTCTAGTACGGATTGGATCCTTCCTCCGGTTGACCGTAAAAATGATTCGTTTGCTATAGCCAATGACAAAGCGAAGTTTTC
Organism: Anopheles punctulatus; assembly: GCA_000956255.1. Classification (NCBI taxonomy): domain Eukaryota; kingdom Metazoa; phylum Arthropoda; class Insecta; order Diptera; family Culicidae; genus Anopheles; species Anopheles punctulatus. The sequence continues at coordinate 41,545 of JXXA01018151.1, forward strand.
AGACAGACAATGGAGACATTTTCCAATGACCAAGTGTTGCTTACAAATCTCCTTTTCAACATGCTCCTTCTACGCTTTCCAGTACCCTGTGCACATATGCGATAAGAGAATGCGATAGATGCATCTGTTCCTGTGTAGACAAGGAGCATGATAGTACGGCTTTAAGCACTGATTTATGCATCCGAGCAATGGCTTTGTGCAAATTAAAAGCTTAATCCTTACGATATGGGCAGTAGACGCAGGAAGTGGAACGAACCACTCGAACCAATCTCTTGCCGGTCGTGACCCGATCCTATTGTGTTTTATGGTGCTTGCCCTGCTTGCAAAGTTTGTTTTATGATACATTTTGCGATCCCTCGGGTAGGGTTTCATACAAAGCGACAATGATTTAAACCTACTTTGTCTACAGTACACCCACTGCCAATCAACGGTTCCCTCTTCTGTTAGCGCAAACGTGCTGCTTACGGTCCACTTTGAATGGTAACAATTACTTGAATCTGATCAACCTATTTACGACCAACATTTGCTAGCACGAGAATTGATATTATGTGTAATCATTGGAATTAACTACAATGGCATATTGTCGATTTTATATTATTATTTTATTTACACTATTCTTGTCTAATTTATTGTGGCTACGTTAAATCTATTTAAACAATTTACTGATACATATTTATTGTCTCTTATGATTCAATCATTCGATATTTTTCTAACTTGCACCTAATCAAATTGGGTACGATGAAAAAAATATTAAAACAGAGCTCATTATTTATATCCTTTGATACAACTCAGCATATACAGAAGCTGTATTGGGCGAAGACAACGTAATAAAAGGAACCCGTATTGTGAACAGATAACAATACTTGAATGTATGAATAAATATAACCACAGGAATGCTTTGTACATCGCCATGCAGATGTTATGACAATAATCAAACATTTTTATTATATTCCAATACTAGGAATTAATCTATCAAAAGCATCATAAGCTATGCACATTTACACACCCCACACACACACGAATGAATATTGAATCATATGAAACATTTATTGCGTTTTATTTACGAAATGAATCATTGATGTTTAGACGGAAAAAATGGAAACATATCTAATTATACATATATCATATAGTCACATACATGTCATTTCATACGACATACAAATTATAACAAAAACTACCTTTAATCACTTGATCGGCAGGCTTATAGCTCCACAAGTTACGCCCCACTAATAACGGATAGTGACCTTCGCAGTTTTATACTACTCTCAAATAGAGCTGGAAGTGGAATTTCATCGAGGGATTCCAGTAGCGCTCCACAATCTGGTCATGCTGGGTTGGCGTGGAACAAATGATGGATCAACAGAAAAAAGCAGAACAAATGAATCCATTACCACTAAATGGTTGTCACTGACTGAGCGTCACAAAAAGGAGCGCAGGCTCCTCCATTCACTCTCAGCCGTCCTAGAACCATTTTATCAGTTTTTCATGCAGCTTCCTCTACACGTGTAGGATGCACGATTGAGAAGAAGAATGGTGAAGCGTGGGGAGACTTGAGCAGTTTCACACTTCATGGTATTCATAACGAACGCGACACTCTTTCGATGCCGATCAGTTCATTATTGCTTTTGGAATGGTTTGGTTCGTAAAATTAAGCTCAATATTGATGGTTTCAAGATGTAGAACATTTTTTGCCCTTCCATCGATGTGTTTCACGCCAAAGTTAGTGCTATCTTGGACACGATTCAACAGCCGTCGGCGTTCTGGAGAAGTAAGAACTATTCCTCCGATTGCTGGAATCAACTCAATCGACATCTCGACGAGATAATGAAAAGAACAAATCGTCGCGAACGTCGCCACATACTCAACTAGTGGCAAGAATTACATCAGGCACCCAATCATGCCAGACACACGGGATCTCATTATATCGTTCTGTATACCTTCTGGATCATTCCTCTTAGCGTCACTTGACCCTGGAACCGATGTAATTGCGCTCAAGAGGGGGTTTCAATATACAGTCTACAGGTAGTCAGTATAAAGTTGTCCCACCGATGCAATTAAACACAATGAATCAACAACTCTCGACCCCGCGACGAGAGACCACGCGCGAATCCATGATCGAAATAAAAGCAGAAACCAAACATAATACAGACAAAATTTAAAAGAAGCTATTCCATCTACTGAAATCTTACATTTTTATCACACTTCGTTCGTCGCATTGTTGGAATCTCTTTAAATTGAATGTGATTTAATACTGCAAGGTAAACTTGTTCGTCACGATGTACTACGTTCAAAAGATTTCGCTAACGGCTGTGTCTATCTGACGCAATCGTGATGAAACTTACAGCGAAAGTGCACTATTCTCCACACCAACCGTAAAGTGCATACAGCCCATCCATTGCACTAACCACGACCAAGCAGCACTAGAGGAGGGAATGTAAACCAAACTCTACATAATATTAACAAATTACGAACAGATAGCAGTGCAGAACTGCAAGATGATACTTTTTCTTTTAGAGTATGCTTAGGGTATTCCTCGAAATTTGAGTACAGATAGTTGAACCTAGCATTTGTTGATAATTCTTGAAATCCAAGCCATTTTATAAAAAAAATGCAAATAATTGCTAAATTGAATAGAGATATTGTACAACACACGGCTTAGTTACCATTGTTTACACGAAGAGATTCAAACTGTTGGCGGATGTTTAGGATATAGTTTTGTACGAGGAACAGAATAGCAAAGATCGAATGACAATCATTTGCCATTACATCCGAAAGCCGTGCAGAGCATCCAGATTCGAGAAATTAACTTTTTTCTGATCCACACGAACTGTGGATGCCGACAAACATGTAAACTCGCTCATTAACCCTGCTAAGCACAAAACTTTACTCGTTACCTTTGCAATCAAATTAGACAGCTGTGTAAAATGAGAAAACTTTTATTTTCAATGAAAACACTTTCACGCTGGTAATGTTACTACTGAGAGCACATTCAAAACAACAATTCAAGTGAGTTATGTTAAAGCATTAGCGATGGATTTCGAAAACTAAATAAACTGTTCTAGCATATCGGCTATGTAACTATAGATAATACACAAACTATACAAAACGAAACAAATATCTCACGGCAACAAAACGAAACAAATATCGGTTCTAAAATGCAGTAACCCGTATTCTGTCATATCCTAGTTTGGAAATAAATAACGAACCCGGTGAGTGAACAAAGCAAACATAAACCGTATGAAAACGTTAGAGAACCTAACAACTCCAATTTGCACATCCATTCATCTATGAACGGAAATTTATGATACCAGCCATTCATTTAATTCGAAACTAAACATGTTCAAATTATTGGAAAATTTATATTATTTTAGGTCTAAAATAAAATCCAACAGTTAGGTTTGGTTTGTATTGGTTTGGACAGTATATTTCGTATCTTTCTGTCTATCATGAAAAAAAGCAAATTACTTTTTATTGTATCATCGTCAATGTCAGCGTCAGTCGGTGCTATCAGAAAGAAACTAAACTTCTTCCACACAACAGAATCCAGCAATGAAGATAATCTTCTTTGCTTTTAATGTAACCGTATTTTTTCATAATACCTCCAGTAAGTAACCATGAAAAGCTGGAAGAAACGAAGCTGAACGTTATCATACCTAGCATCATCGTTAAACTGGTGTCTTTGGTACCATTGCTACACGACGGGTATCGCACCATCGATAGGAAAAGGAGATGATGATGAGGAAGAGAAGCAGTAGTGCGGTGGCAAGAACTTATTATGGGTTTCTGCGTTGGAAAACCGCGCGAAAAGAAAAATTTAGCATCGTGCAGCTTTTGAGCTACACAAGTTTAGCCGTTCTTCCCAACCGGTCAATAGCCGGACCAGTAAACAGGGCACACAGATACACGCTGCCGCACGGATACGCTCGATCCATTACTGGCCCCCGGTATCCCTACATCGATAGAAATCTCCCTTCGGTTGGCTGATAAAAGCGAAATCATGCATTATGTTTAATATCGAAGTTTTTCGCTTACCACAAACCATCGTTTTCTTTCCTCGCTCGAAGCTCGTTTCCGGCTTCGTTTTGGTGGTAGTTGTTTAATGCACTCAAACGAAGAACACGTCAAGGTTTGCTTGAAATGCCATCGATGACACTGAAGGAAGATTTCTTGAGCATGGGAAAATAATAAGATGCAGAGGAGGTAGAACAAAGTTCGTGTTTCTCCCGATGGAAATTGTACCACGAATCTAATCATTTTCTGAAAAACTCCACGGTCCACCGTTTGGACCGTAATATTAATATAAAGTAATATTACGTAGTGTCCAAGTATCATAATCACATTCACGATCTTTATCGTTTTTCGTTTTGTTTTTTGTTACCTTATTATCTAAACTTCTCTTTCTCTTTCTTTCTCTTTAGAACTGTTTAACCGTAACGTTGACTAATCACTTCTGATGAAGTGATTTGTTGGTAAATGTCAGCTAGTTGAGAGGCACCAAACAGAATCTCTATATCTCTATATCTACCGGAAGCGAAGACAACCAGGACACATGCACCCGGAAAGCGGATATCTAGGAAAACTTTTCAATCACTCGCACGAACAGCCACCGTAGGTCAACCGGTCCGATGGAAGATTGATCACAGCCGAATGCCGAAACTTCTCCGCCAACAAATCAACCCCCACAGGCCGCTTGATCCAATCCGGCCACGACACCGACACGAAACACTCTCACGTCCCTGCGAGCCCGTGTTCAACGCGCTTCCTCGTTCCCCATTTCCCCCCACAGAACCGTAGGAATATATTGGTGAAAAAGTTGGAAGAATTTACCCAAGCAAAGTGGCAGCGGTATGGTGTGTTTGTTTTAATAAAAAAGTTTTTCGATTTTGACGAATTAATTCATTGCTGAAGTTTGACGGCTCGTGGGCCGCCTGGTCCTGGTGTCGGAGAGGGTGGATTTCGCAGTGTTTTTCCATCACACGCTGCATGTTGTATGCCTTTGAGTATTAGTGCTGGAATAAACGGCGCAAACCGTCAGCGACTATCAGACGAAGGCGACCCGTAGGATGGAGCGCAGGGATACACATACGTAAACATGGAAACATTTACACAAGCCGAACCGAGCGGTGTGTGGTTGGTTTTGTTGGTTATGTAGGTCGTTTTTATGTGAGGCGGCTTATGCTTTTTTTGTTCACTTTTATTCAGAGCTCCGTTTAGAAACGTTGATAAAGGGTGTTGGAAAATCGAAAAAAGGGAAAGAAACATAAAACGCGTCGTCCTGCAGCACAAGCTGAATTTTCACTCGACAAAACCGTTCCCGGGTGGGACTCGGTTAGGGGTTGAGGTGATGAATCGGGGGTCCAGCGAAAATCTAAGCTAAGCGGGCAAAGTTTCGCTTTTGGGTGGCCGGTTTGTTTGTTTGCTTCGTTCGGTATTAATTCGGAGCGTTTTGTTCGGGTCTACCTACAAGTGCAGTGGCCGGTACGAAGATAAGAAACTTCAACTGGGACGGATGACTTGGCAGTATAAGGAAATTTGCCAGCTGGTTCAGCTTGAAAAGCTGAAACTTTTTTAGAAGAGGTACCGTTGAAAAAACTTCAATCACTACAAAAAGTGCAAAAATATTGCCAGAAAAATTAGTCTACCAAGTAATCGTTGAAGAAATGTTTACGTTTCGTCACATATAGGCAGTATACATGGTTAACGACGTGAATTAAAGAAATAATAATGCAAGAATGTCATACCTTCGCTCGTTGCCGCTGGTCTTCCGAATACTCTGAGCGATGGTATCGTAGACGTACCCGCCACAATGCTTTTGGCTGTGGTGGTCGTCGTCGATGTTGTTGGCTGCACTGGAATAGCCGATTGGACGTAGTTGACCAGAATGATACTGATCAGCCCAAGTGTAAGGGAGACACGCAAGCGCTTCATGTTCACACTCAGCCTCGATTAAAACTCACTACAAAAGTAACCTTCCAGTGATAGGATCGTGGTCCCTATCCGCTGAAGAACGAAACAGCTCCGCTGGAGAGCCGGTAAACTAATGGCACGAATTATCTGCTCCTGCACGAAATTCACCTTAGCGACCTTTTTATGTTTTGCTTACGGTTGTCAGTTACGATTCTCACTGCTAAATGGATGTGTGTTCCATGCGGCCTTTCCAATCACACGCTCGTGGTAGATCTTGCACAACACTTCTTGCTGCGATGATTTTAATAATAAATTATCAATACATTTTTATGCGCCCCACAGGTGCTTATCGGTCAAAATGCCCTTTGCAGGCGCTCTTCCGTTTAACGCCGCTGATTTGTGATGCCCCGTAACACCAAGCTACACATTCACGTATTATGGCTGCGGCGGAAGAAGGAAAGCAGATCGGGTGACTATATTGGCACGTTGGCGCGAACGTCACGTCGTCGCGAGCTGACAACTTTCACAAAATTAATCAATCTTTCGCAACACGCAACACGCCAATCTTGTTGCCTTCACCGAATGATGCAATTATGCTCCTGCCCGTTGCTAGTTCACACACGTAAGCACCGGAAAACTAAATATGTTAAACTTTTCTTTCAACCTTTATCATGTGAGATACAGAACAGCTGGTAGCAATCTGTATGAGGATAGCCTATATTATTTCATTACTACACGGGCTTTGTTGTTGTTTTTTTTTGCACGAGGAAATTATGCCAATCGTACAGAATCAATCACATCAACCTGCACTATTGCCGCAGCATTTGGAAATTACGAACGATTCTAATATAAAGAACCTATTTTCGGCAAATCGTTTTTAAGTACTATCCGTTAGTCGTACTACAAATTTGTAAGTCACACAACGGAACACTAACTCACGAGCGTTAAACGAGGTGCACGCACAAGAAATCTTGCAACGCACGATTTTCCAGGCGCCCCAACACTGAAAGCACAACGTATGTTTTCACAGTATATAACCACTCCTAAGGTTGTGTGTCATTACGCCACGAGATGCACTAACAGACTGAATAATCCGTCCTCGATAGTCTTGCAGACTCCGTCCCCACTCGACTGGTGAAGCTGTCGGAAGGCTGCTGCTTTCAGGGCCAGCGCTTATCATCGATTTTCTCCCCTATATCCCAACTTCACGTAAGCTCTCCGACAAGCGCTCTCAGTATTTGCTCGGAGCACTCAGCATCCCAGACGGTGGTGAGGACAGCATCCGTATCCGTAGAATATTGCACCGATGGGCTCTCCGAAACTGTACAGCATGGCGATTCCGCTCTATGCTTTTCTCGCAGCACATTAGTGGGTTCCTGGATCCACATTAATTTTGCCTCAGCATTAAGAGAAACACCAGGCGTTATCAATGTTTTCAACCAACACACTGCTCTCATTGACAGCGAGAGCATGCCTTCGTTTTCCTTGAGAGTACGTGATTTGCGCTCATAGGAGAGCTCACATATACTAAAACGTGCATGATGAGAAACCCGGTTGAATAGATAAGAAATGATCCAGTTAATGGAAAGAACTACAGTGAACAGTTGTTTCTCCTCACGACCTAGCCTTCCAATAATTTTAATGCTCCCTCTCACAACAAACCGACTAGCACGTGTACATAAACGCATTATGTTGTTCGCATACCATGCTGACAGTGCCGCTTGGGAGGTTTGGATTAATACTTCACAGACCTTGCTTTGTGTTCAAACGCACAACAATAGAATACAACGCTTTATATCTACAAAACATGTTGAAGGGTATGTTTTAAACTGGGTATCGTTGGACTGAGAAAACAAATAAGTAAATAAATTTAAAATAAATAACAGCACTTTTTATCTAAAGCTCAACGGCCAAAAGATGTTTAAAAACAATATTAAAAACTAATTGTGCGTGTTAAAACCACCACACCAAATCAATATGTTTTATCATAGCATAATTCATTTTGATGTTGTTACTATTATTTTGTTCCCTTTAGCCTGTTGCAATTATCAAATTTTAAAGCAGTAATTGTAATAAAATATAACAAGCATGAGCTTTTAAGCACAACTAGCAAAACACATGTCCAACAAGCTGTTGAATCTAATTACCTATTCACACACGTATGGAGGAGTTGGCCGTAACACGTTCACCGGATAAATGCAACGAACATCTCGCCTTCGGTGTTGTCTCCCGAGGGCAAACGGGTCGAAGCCAATCCCAAATCGGAAACTTGCCCACCTGGTTATGTTAAGAGTAGGCTGAACCATCTATTCATAGTTTTCTCTCTACACGATACTTTTGAATGCGACTAACATTCGTGTTATCAGTTGAGCATGAAGGCAATCAGGTAATGAGGCTTTTTTTGCAAACATTTTTTTACTTTCTACGCTAGTGTGAATGTTATTTCACATTACAGACGAAGCACTGAGTATACCTTTTTCACCTGATAAAACCATCACAATGTGGGTATCTCATTTTCCAAAAAGCATAGCCACGCGAAAGCGCGCTCAGTTGGAGCTAGAGCTGAGTTACATTTATCGCAAGAGAAAATGTTACTCTTTTCGTACTCTCGTTGCGATAGCAACAGCAGGTGCGAATGGAACACGGAAAATACTCTCTGCATGTTTTCTTTTGAATCGAAATACTTCACTCATTGCAGTGGAAATATTGCTCAAATAACATTGGCAATCTGAACGGCTGTAAAAGCTCTTCACTTGTGCTACAATTAGCATTCTTTTTTTTTGTTGTTGTTGCGTGAGTTGCTACAATGTTGTGGTTGCTTGTATAGTATATTGCAAGAGAAGACTCTATTGCTGTAGTATATGGTTCTTAAAATCGATTTACCCATCGCTTTGGTTCATTGACGTGGCAACTTGCTTTTGTTTTGGTAAAATTTTTGACATCCATTGTTTAGGCATAACTAATGATGTGGATAAAACATTTTTTTCTTCATCGTTGTATTTTTGAGTAAAACTCTGTCGTAATTGGTCGTTAAAAAGATTGACTGACATTGTACATTTCCAATTCGTTCAAGATTGTTTCACCTAGATGCGGGAAAATTTGAAATATACACGAAAAAACATTGTTTAAGAATATCGCGTTTAATTTAGACTAAAATCAAGCTAATCACTAATGTTAATTAATCTTTACGTAGAAAAACATGTAACATCTAGCCACTTTTAGCAACGATTTCTTCAATTTACAATCAGGCAATTTATAATTATTTTATCCTGCTGATATCCGGCGTCCTGCTGATATAGATGTAGGAGAGACCAAACCAATATTGCAGTCCTTTTTCGACCGTCTCCATTTAGCGAGGAGTGATGTAGCCTAGTGAAATAGCCTAGTAATGTAACAGGTTGTTACACCAAAAAAGCAAAAGAGTGTGGGAACGGGTACAATTCTACCTCTGGTCGATTACATATATACAAACTTTGTATAAGGTATTATTCACTTACATTAAATCATAAAATTAAATTAAATCATTAAATCACATCATTTGTTATCAAATCATATAACAACTGATTCGAAATCGTTGAAACGCAGTTGCACATAAACATTACATCTGTTATCGCGATTGGTATGGGAGGTGCACGCGGTATAATCAAAAATTTCTTGTATCATTTTAAACAGAACAAAGAATGAGTTATATAAATTATAATGAATGGATGATTTACCATAAATGCACGAATGCATGAATTAAAAACAGAATAATTTGGACACACCAAATAAGTCCTTTAGCTGACACGATGATTGGGTACACGAAAGATAAAATGATAAACGATGAGGTCTGTCCGATAAGTGGTTGACGCTTAGCACCCTGCAATAACGCTCATAAAAAAAACATTATCATCTCTTTTCTAAACACCTTCAAACTGTTCGGAATGAAAAACTAAAGTTTTTCCGTTTACTTTTTCACCAATTTTATGTTCATACGTGGCGAAGCACGGTCGTACAAAACAAACATAGCATCTTCAGGGCGGGAAAGTTCTCATGTGCAGAAAAAAAAGTTGAATAAAATGCGATGCTTCAACAGCATGCACTGGCAAAGGAAATCGGATCAGATCCTCGAAACATGCGGACATGTTAGGGCATCATTAGTACGAAAACTTTGTTTCGCAGTTGATGGTTTCGCTCTCAGTCGAAGAAGACAGATGATGATTACATTCGCGTGCGTAAGCGAGTGCGTGTACTTTTCTTTCGCTTCTCGATTTTGCTAATAAAACCGTAAAGCAACTTTGGACTTTTCCCTTACGCACATTACGCCCATTTGTGTCGACATCACACCGACGAGGACACTTTCCTTCCTTCTGTGAATGCGTGTCTTTTGAGAGACTATCAAGTAAAAAAAAATCCTACCTCCAACGACCTTTCGCACGTGTCGGAGTAGCATCCCACGAAAAGTGAGCACGATTCATCTTTGGTCTCCAGTTTTGGAAAAAGAACATACCACCTATATAGCAACAGCACCGATGGATAAAAATTCGAGGGCCGACGTTCGCACAGGTGGCGGACGCGAGGATTATCTTTTACGGAACAAGAAATTCAATCAATGTCAACGACGCTTCCACAAGGTGTTGTGTGCCTGCCACGCTGCTCTCATCTGCGTCTTCTTGCGTTGAGAGCATTGGTACACTTTTTTCCTGCTCCGTTTTTTTTTTTTGCTGAAGATTATTCCATATTTTCTTACGTTAGGCCAGCAGTACGCGACAGGTTGGGGAAGTCAAAGCGGATTCAACTTAACCACACCTTACATGCACTTCAACACAGTCCTCTACCGTTGTTGCTACGCACTTAGGTGTCCTTTTCCGCGTGCTTCATGTCAAATACCATCAGACACCTGTGAATTTCTTTTTTTTTAACAGAAAACAAAAAGTCAAACAATTCAACACTATACATCCACCCAGCAGCACTGTTGTGCATAACAAATATGGAACTATGATGCGTCCAGAATCAACAATATAACATATGAACATAATTTTCAAAAACGCCAAAGGGAATGTAGTTGTGAGTACAGGCAGCTGTTAAGAACGCACGCTTAGTTTCAACAAATATGAACACTAAAACCTAAAATATATAGAAAAAAAATTCTGAAATTAATGATCAAAACCTGCGTGCAATTTTTTTTTTTCTATCGAGAAAAGATTTTTTGTTTTGTTTAATTGGTACCAATATTGAATTAGTGGCAAGGTATTACTATAAATGTTTGAAAAAAAACTAACGCCTACCGCCTTTTTCAGGCCCATCACGGAAAGACATCGACATCGCTGGTGATAAAGCATAAAATATTCAAGACATGACGACACACCCGGTACACATCGTGTCTTTAAAATCGGCACGAGCTTATGCTCAACGAACCATAGTCAGAGCCGTGACCATCGCGACGGAAGGCAAGAACGTTTCACAAACAGGATGTTTTTTTTTCCTTCCTCCTTGTTCCGACAACCATCCAGAGTAGGTGTCACCTGAGTAAAAAAAAAACAAGTTTTTGCACTGAATGCCACACATTTTAGGCTTCTTGAAAGATCTTCTTTTACCGGGCTTTTTGAAAAACATTTTTTTAGAGTGCCTGCTTCAGAACGCTGCTTGTTGCTTATTAAATTTGCTATTCACTGGTAATTTATTCCAACATATGCTAATCATAGTCACAGGAAATGGATCTCCCAAAAATACAAAAAAAAACATCTCCTGCGATATTCATCCCAACAAAAGAGTTTTGTTGGGAACGTCAACTTGTGAGAACCAAATGGATGTCCTGGGAGAAACGTTCATTCAAAACCTCTGCCAAATCGGGGAAAAAATCATGAGAACCAAAATTCATGTTTCATACAGCGATATAGAAGGCGTCTTTCTTCGCATAGAGGTTGCTACGAGCTTTATGATATCATGGCATTCGCGATACCCGGAACATCTCTGCTTGCTACCATAGACAACCAAAAGCTCAGCATCAGGTAAGCTATTCGAGTTTCTATTCACTGCCTGCAGGTTAAACAGGAATTCGCCCAAGTAACGACAATTCTATAGGGACAGAAAGTAATCGAGATGCAAAACATATAGTGGTAAAAATATTACGCCCTTACGTACTGAAGAAGCCACTTGCAAGTAATTTGTGCCGTTTTTTAATTTAACTAACTCGTATTTTCTGAGTTGTTGTAACATCTTTCCGTAAATATATTTAGAGATAGCTTAAAAAACTTTGTACATTAAAATACACCAAAGATTTTACAGGATAAGAGATAGACTCAAAATTTCATATCAATATTTTGTATATAACTTTTGCCAATTGATTTTAATTCTTGTACATAAATTTACACATTTTAATTCCCATGTTCAGATGTTGTGACTTTAAGCCTCTCTAGAAGAAGTTTTTTACCCTTGGATGGGCTTCGAACCAGCGCATACCTATGTATGGTTAGCATTTTAAAATTCCAAGAACACGGCTCCTATAAGCATTCATCCTCTCAGAATACGAATAGACTCTCAGTGTTTTAAAAGATGAATTTGGCTCATATATCATATATACAGCTGCCTACGCACATGATTGAAGTGGAGAAAAGTGAGCAGACCAAAAATTTTACCATGATCGATTTTTTCCTATACGGCTTCTACATGGATTTTTTTTTAATTTGCCGAGTAAATATCATGCTGCCAACGGTTCCGTGAAGCCAAATATGCTTGCAAATATAAATGCAAATGTAAATTCAAAAGAATCGTCGAAGCTGCACAGTACAGTTTACGCTACATTTCAAAACAGTATTGATCTTAGACAGTCTATT